>CABHPP010137295.1:5486-28250 GCA_902168425.1 Peromyscus attwateri
TTTCTCTGCCACCCTGAACCTCCCAGACACAATGACTTCTTGCAGTTCCTCATATTTTTACCCAATATCTTGGCATTGATGTTTTCTTACCTGTTTTCCCTCATCTCTCAGGCCTGATTTTTGTCCTTTTGATGTCAATTCAAATCTCACTTCCTTTAATGCCTCCTGTGACTCTAATTCTAAAAACAGCAAGACTGACTGCATTACCAGTTTTCTACCCAGCACTATTGTTGCTAGTGTCTGTTTACTCTGTTGGTTTGTTTTTTAAAATGACTTATTTCTCATTTATTTTATTTGTATGAGTGTTTTGCCCACTTGTAAGTATATGTGTCAAATATATGCCTGGTGGCTGCAGAGATCAGAAGAGGATATTAGATCCTCAGAAACTGGAATTATGGGTGATTGTGAGCCACCATGTGGGTGTAGGGAACTGAACCCATATCCTAAGAGCAACAGGAACTATTAACCACTGAGCCAACTCTCCAGCCTTGTTTGTTTTTCTTTGTTTATGTGTGTTAGCTGTGTTTCTCTGCTAGGATATAAGTTCCATGAAGGCAGAAATGCTTCCTAATTTATTCATATGTTCCCAATATCTTGATCAATAGCCTGTACCTAGCTAGATAGCACTCAATAGGTAGATACACTGGGTGAAAACCCAGTCAGTCTTTAGAATATCACTTCTTTGGGTGTCTTAGGGATATGAGATAATGGGCAGATATGCCTATGGCTTGGAAGTAATCTGCTCTGTAATATTTTTAAATGTTGGAAATTTTTTTGCATGAAAAAATTTGAACTATAGCAAAGTCACTGGGATGGGATAGGGGTGGACATGAATTACCAAACACAGCCTCTTTTAGCAATCTTATGTTACTCCCTGCCAGTCTTCTCAGCTATTTCTATAGACTTATTTTTTATTTAATTGTCATCGTCTGGGGACCTGGAGAAATGGCTTAGTGGTTTAGAGCACTTGTTGCTTTTGCAGAGGACCTGTGTTCGAGTCCCAGCACTATATGGTAACTTACAACCATCTGTAACTTCACTTCCAGGGCATCTGATACTCTTCTCTGACCTTGCTGGGCACCAGGCATGCACATGGTACACATATATACATTCAAGGAAAACATTAATATACATAAAACAAAATAAATAAATCAAAAACAATTTCAATAGAAAAGAATTGCAATCAGCAGTAGACATTTCTTTTGTTCTGCTTTTTAAAAATGTGTGCTCTCATAGCAAGCAGCAAGATAGCTCAGTGAGTAAAGGAATTTGCTAACAAGCATGATGAGCCAAATACAGCCCACATAGTCAAAGGAGAGAACCAACTCCAGTGAGTTGTCCTTGACCTCCACACACATTCTGGGGTATGTATATATAGACAAACATACACACTTAAAAATTCACATATGATAGCTTTATGTTGCTACAAAGTAGGGATGATCATTATTTTTAATGACTCGATGTTTCAGAGCTTATTACCTTTTAAAAAATTGAGCAATACATACATATATATACAATAACACTTACGTTTTATACATAAATATAAAACATAAGCTTACTACTTAACTACTTACAAGGGTACAGTTCAGAAGCACTGAGTTCATCCATCCTGTCGTACCACTCTCCTTACATCCATCCACAGAACTCATCTCATTTTACAGAGAGTTAATTCCTTCCTTTCTTCCCTTCCCCTGCCAACTACCATTCCACTTTTCTGTCAGCTACACCAGAGTGGGTGCCTGGCTGTCACAGTCCATCACGCCTCTCCATCTGTTTTTGGTAATAAGCCAAGGACCAAGAGAACGAGACATTCTCAGGATAATGTTAAGATATATGTTTCATACTTGCAGACATTTTAATTTGTCGAGCCTTGTCTTCAGTGAACAGCATGCATGAAATGCAGTGGAGTGCCCCACCCAGCTGCTGCAAGGAGGCCTCAAGGAGGTTCTTTAGAGGTCACATTGCTGGTGGGTGGAGAGGAGGACGGAGACTGAGGTAGAGGTTGACCGTGGGGAAAAATCAAAGTCCACAAACCCATAGATAACAGGGAAAGAGCAGCAGTGGGGAGGCACCAGTAGACAGAAATGAGAGAGAACAAAGAAGCAGCCACCGAAACAGAAAAAAACAAAAAAAAAAACCAAAAAAAACTGTAAGAGACTTTGTAGGTCTCAATGCAAATACATTTGAAAACCTCGAGTAACTTTCTAGGGAATGTGAATTACTAGAATGAATAGAGATAGAAAGTTTAAGCAGATTGACTTTTAGGCAGCTAAATACAAACTTATTAAGGATATATTCTTTTTTTTTTTTTAAGGTACAAGGCTTAGATTGTTTCAAAGATGATTCCACTGAAAATTTATACATGAGGTAGCCTGATAATGCTTTATAAATTATTTGAGGGCATTGGAAATGGAAGGAAACGTCCCAGTTGACTTTATGAGGGAAGCATCATTTCAGTATATAAAGACAGTATAAGGAAGGGAGGATCAAACCAATCATGTTTATAAATATATATGCACAAGAACAAAATATAAAATAGTAATTTGACACTAATGAATTATTTATTAACAAACAGAATCTAACATCACATTGCACATAAAATCCACAAAGATCAGGTAGAATTAAGTCCAAGGAAGCAAAGTTGGCTCATCGATAGGAAATCTGCCCATATCACATTATTAACTGGTCTCAGGAAAAAATAGTTATAGATAAGATAATAGATTATCTTCATAGGTGCTGAGAAGACTTTTCATTGAAATTCATGATTCATTTCTCATAAAATGTTCCAGGAAAATCAGACTTAACAGATAGTTTCTTAACATGTCTTCATAACATGTGAATACATAATGTCTTATCTCTCTCTTCATGCCTGTATCTTTATGTAAAAATAGTAAGGCTAAATTGGGAACTGCTACAAGTAGTTTTTTTTTTTTTTCTTGATTTTGGTTTTTTTTTTTAGAGACAGCATTTCTGTGTGTAGCCTTGCAAGTGAGTTTTTTTGTTTGTTTGTTTGTTTGTTTGTTTGTTTGTTTGTTTTTTGTAGGTTTTTGTTTTTTTCTATAGCTCAGCGTCAAATCAGTTGTAAGTAACACAGTTAGATTAAAGTATTGATTTAGGGGCCAAAGCCTAAGCAAAGAAGTAAATCTTTCCCTTTCAGATGATAGGTTGTAAACCTAAGAATCCAAAATAAATAATACAACTAAACACGACAGTAAAATGCAAGGTAACAGGATGTAGAACCGCACTGGTGAAGAGAACACCACTCACGGTAGCAGTGGATTAAATACTTAGGAAAGGGACTTGGCTCTTGGCGTTTCATTTGGAGACATGCCGACATGGTCTTGTTGCATAGCCTGAACTAGCTTTGAATTCAAGACAACCTTCCTGCCTCAGTGTCATGAGCACACCATGCTGCAAACATGGATTTCCACAATACACAGTGTACTGAATGACAATATGGAGTAACTTAGAGTAGGGCGTAGCTTGGTTTTAACTCTCAGCCACTCAAGTGCTGGGATGTCAGGCTTGTACCACTGTGCTTAGAAATGAAAAACACATTTGGATGACTGGAAAAACCACCTCTTGTTCTTGAACAGAATGACAACATTTTAAAGATGCATTTTCTATTATTTGTAAATACATTATGATATGAATAAAAATCCCAACAAGTTATTTACAGGAAGTTAGACTAATTAATATCAAAGTTCATATGCAGAAATAAATATGCAAGAATTATCAAGAACACACTGAAAATGAAAATTGTTAGTGCTTTACAAGACATTAAGAGCACTGTAAATTCTCTACAATTGAAACATTATGATGCTGTTCATGAGCAGGGAACAGATAACAGAACAGGAAGCCCAGAAACAAACCCACAACTTACCAAACTGAGCATCTGATAAAGATGGCATCTGAAATCATGGGAATAAAGGGTTTTCTTCTTTTTCCCTACATTAAAAAAAATGTGGTAAAATCCATAACATGTAAGCTTTACATCTTGACCATTTTAATTGTACAGTTCAGTAGTGTCATGTGTATTCACATTGTGAAACATTTTCAGAATTTTCTCATCTTGCAAAATTGGAACTAACCAGTTAAGCAGCAATTTGTCATTTTCTCCGCCTTCCAGGTCCATTAACCAACCTCATTCCTGTTTTTATAAACCTGAATATTTTACTTTTCATTTTAAAGTACATTTATTGAGTGTGTGTAATTGCGTGCGCGTGTGTGTGTGTGTACGTACATGCTCACATGCCATGGCATGCATGTGGAGATCAGAGGACAACTTTCAGGAGTCAGTTCTTTTCCATTGGCCATGTGGTTTCTGGGATCAAAGTCAGATCATCCAGCCTGGCCGCTGTGCTTCTACCCACTAAGCCAGCTCTCTGGCCCCTTGCCTACTTCTAATGTCGTACATAAGTAGACCCTACAGTGTCTGTACTTTCATGACTAGCCTATTTTCCTTAGCATAATGATCCTCCAGGTTCATCTGTGCTGTGACATATGACAGTGTTTTCTTCCTTTTTAGTGCTAGGTGATAATATGGTGTGTATTGTAGAGAGGCAAAATTTTTCTCATCGTCTTGTGGTCTTCACTAGTCCCAAGAATTAAATCAACAATTGGGAGGATTAATAGTGTGTGTGGGGGGAAGTCACATAACTTCAACTTGATAATGTTTGTATGTACTTGGGAACCCATGTAAGAAAAATGAGAAGCAGTTGAGTGTGGTGCAGGCCTATAATCCAGTACTTGGGAGCCTGGGGCAGGGTGATCACAAGTTTGAAGTTAGCTTTATTTACATAGTAATTTCAAGGCCAGTCTGGGTTATATATATCAGACCCTGTCACAAACAAGCAAACAACACACACACACACACACACACACACACACACACACACACACACTGGGGGTGTGCTGGAAGGGGAGAATCATTTAGTCTAAAGCCTGGGTAGTAGTTGGACCAAGAAGAGTAAATTGTGAGAATGTGGCAGGGGTTGGAGCTGGGGCAGTTAGTTGTGGGAAAGTGACTGTCAAAGTGAGTGTTCCGTTAGCCAGGTTATCCTGTTCTCTCTTTGCTTCACCTCCCTGTCTCCAGGTGCAGGGATGTATCTCTTCCTTCTGATACAAGGAGGCCATCTTTCATGAGGGAGTTCCATTTCCCACTTTTGGAAAGAAAATAGAAGGCCATAGTGCTTGTCTGCAGCGGCTGATCCTCAAGTGTTTCAAACTCAGAATAGTGTGTCAAAGTGGCATATTTGGGAGTAACAGGCATGAACCTTTACAACTGGTTTGTTTTTAGTCATCAGTAGATGCTTTCATTGCTTCTGTCTTTTGGCTCTGGTGAGTAATGTTGACTTGAACCTGAGTGAACGAAATCCAGCCCTGATTTCAGGAGCCATTGTCTTTTCAGACAATGATGCTAAACTTTCTTTCCCATGCTGATGACATCAAGCATTTAATCTGTCAAACTTAGGAAAGAAAGGACCACATAATAGCTCGTTTGTTTGTTTGTTTATTGATTGCTCTTTGAGACAGGGGTTTAACTCAGGATGGCCTCAGACTCATGGTCCCCCTGCATCTACCTTTCCAGTGCTGAGATCACAGATATGTATCATTATACTGGCTGTGATAATTTTTTTTCAAAACAAAGCTACATATTTTTTTTTTGCTTACAGGTTTTTGATGTTCCATGCTTTAATTTTATTTTTACATGTGCCATGGCATATGTGTGGAGGCCAAAGGAGTCTGTTCTCTCCTTCCAGCCTGTGGGTTCTGGGGATTAAAGTCAGGTCATCAGGCTTGGTAGCAAGCACCTTTACCCTCTGTACCATCTTGCTAACCCCACTCCATCACTTTGATAGATAATTTCTAGTATAATCATGAGGCCAAAATGATAATGCAAAAAGTAAAATTGAAAAAAACTATAGTAAACAGAAAACTTAATGCATTTAGGATTTGCGGATGAATGTTTCTTCTTAGGAACTTGTTCTGATTTAGAAAATGCCAAGCTTTCTCTGTCCTCCTTGTCATAGGGGAAAAAGCAGAATTATCTTAGGTTTCACCACTGTAGGGTTTTCCTTCAGCGCATTGGAAAGTGAGCTTTTTGACAGGGGTTAAGAATCACAGGGTTAGGAGAATGCAAGTTGCTCTTTCCTGTTGTAGCCCAGGGAATTCAGAACACTGTTGTTCCTTAATTTCAAATTCTCTGAATTATTAATTGGCACTGGGAACACACACCACTTGCTTATCTTTATATTTGGATGGCAGAGATATCACTCCATCCCTCATTTTGACCCCATGCTCTCCTTACTCATAAGTTAGTTTCTGTTGTTTCCTCCCTTTACAGATACAACCACTGGTTTGATGGAATGGCTTTGCTTCACCAGTTCAAAATGGAGAAGGGCACAGTGACATACAGGAGCAGGTTTCTACAGAGTGACTCATACAAGGCCAACAGTGCTGGAGATAGGATTGTGATCTCAGAATTTGGCACACTGGCTCTTCCTGACCCATGCAAGAATATCTTTGAACGTTTCATGTCAAGGTTTGAGGCACCCGGTAATGAGCCTGTAAAATGGCAGTGATCATCATTTAATCAGTATCTATACAAATAGAAATCTTGAAAAACATACATTTTAAAAGTATATTTTTATTTATGTGTATGTGTCTGTGATTGTGGGTGTCCTTGGGGGCCAGAAGAAGTTGTTGAATCCCCTGGAGCTGGAGTTACAGATGGTTGTGAGCTGCCATGTGGGTGCTAGGAACTAAATTCAAGTTTTCTGGAAGAGCAACATGTACTCTTAAGTTTTGAGACATTTCTCCAGCCCTTGAAAAATACACTGTGTGTGTGTATATGTGTGTGTGTGTGTGTGTGTGTGTGTGTGTGTGTGTGTGAAAGAGAGGGGGGCATTGAAAAGTTCTCCCTCAGAGCATGTGCTTACTGTCTGCTACCTGATTTCAGTCATGACTGACAACACCAATGTCAACTTCGTACAGTACAAGGGTGACTACTACATGAGCACTGAGACTAACTTCATGAATAAAGTGGACATTGAAACTCTGGAAAGGAGGGAAAAGGTAATGTGCAGGCCCCAAATGAAGAGAATAGATCCCAATTTTCTTTCTATTCAGAGTACCTTGTAGAATCTAGATAGCCAAGGAAGAAATCAGAGGCTCGTCTTCAGAGAAATAAAGACATCCATTAACTTAGGCTACAGTCACCCTCTGCCAGGATTATAATGCTTGTGGGGTTGGTTTTCCTTAAAGATAATCCCAAATTCCTACCTTAGTTTTAACATCACAAGGCCGGGGTTGAGGGAAGTAGCCCTGACAGGCTCATGTTCTTCCTAGGCACAGTACCTATCAGATTAGAAGTTGTGTAGACCTGTATTGCCTTGGCACATTAATTAATACAATTTCAGGACAACTCTGTTGTTGATGCAGTGTCTGCTCTGTAGCTCAGCTTGGCCCACAACTCACCATGTACCTTAAGCTGGCTTTGAACTTGTGATCTTCCTGCCTCAGTCTCCCACGTAGCTGGGATTACAGGTGTGTTCCACCACCTCAGACTAAAATTTTAATTTTATTTTTGATTACAATTGTTATGCTTATTTTGAACTTTGCTGTGATACTAGATAAATCTGTACAGAGGTTTTTGTTGGTGGCTGTGGTACTGCTGGTTTTTATTGTTTTGTTTTTGCATCTGTTTCTTTTTTTTTTTTAAGCAGGAAAAGTAATTTTGATTTCTCAGAGGATCCTCATATCACACTTTCAACATAGATGACATGCTTCTGTTATCTATGCTCATTTATGTTAATAAAGATCTATTGTGTATTTACAATTCTCAAGTAGTCTTAAACCTGCAGGTGGACTGGAGCAAATTCATTGCTGTGAATGGAGCAACTGCACACCCTCATTATGACCCAGATGGAACAGCATACAATATGGGGAACACCTATGGGCCAAGAGGTAAAGTGAGGATGCAAGTATTTTAGATGTAATTAGGAGTAAACTGTTTCCCAAAGAGCCATTATGTCTAAAATGTAAACAGGAACTATCACTTGAAAGGTTCCAAAGAGGTATTACTGAGGTTAAAAGACATGGTTTATCATTAAGTATGTGTTCTGTGGTCCTTTTGTACCTATGCTTGGCAACTGATTTCCTATGTCTTTTTCAGTGTAACTTACATTTTTATGTTCCATTATGATTTTTGGATGTTATAAGCATTGAAGGTGCATATCTCTTGAATATGAACTTTAAAGACATACTATATTGTAAAAGCAAAATGTAAAATGCTACAGAAAAGGAATGTAGGGAGGGCCCACTGTCTATCACACAGAAGTAACTAGCAAAGTAAGTCAAGGCCATAGCTGTATGGCATATGCTGTACCCCATATTGCTGGTCTACACACTTCCAAACCTGCCACCAATCTCCTCTAGAATGTTCCAGTAGCTAGTAATTACAGCTAATGTTTATTGAGTGCCTAAGATAGGCTAGGGATAAGCATATTTCTTGTTTCCTTCTTTAATCTGTACATGCCAACTCTCAAAGTATACAACTCGATTATCACCTCCATTTTACAGATGAGGCCAGTGAACTCTGAGGATGTTTAAGTCATTTGCTTGAGCCAATTTCCATGTCTCTGAGCCAAATCTGAAACCAGGCCTGACTTTAAACACAAAGGCTTGCTGTGAGTCATTCTATTGGCCCCTTTTATTAGCTTTACGTCACTGACTCCAGAAGGCTGTATTGATATTATTTAACATCTAGTCTCCACCCAGTCACCATTGCTCCCTCCACTTACTCAAGACCTTTAAAATGATACACACACTCTCTCAGGGAAGGCAAATTTGCGTTCCTGTTTTTGAGAGCATGTTGTCTCTGAACAAGAGTGTGTTAGTTGAGAGTATTAGATATTTGTGACTATCTACCTTGACTATTGTCAGACTAGTGTCTACAGTAAATGAAACATGTGTTGTGGTTGTGGTATACCTTTGGTGAATAGTCAACTCTGTGGATAGCTCCTCCGTAGGTCTGTATCTACACATATGAGTGTCTATGAAGATGGATGCTGAAGTTTTAGTTTTATTGGCTTAGGTACAGATAGGGTGTCCTGAATACACTTCCATCTAGCTTCTTTTCTTTAAAGCTGTTCTAGGAAACAGTAGAAATCCTTCTAATGGGTATAGTGATGTGTGGAGACCATGTGGAAACCAGAGGACAAGCTGTGAGAGTGAGTTCTTGCCTTTTACCATGTGTGACCTGGGGATGGAACTCAGGTCATCAGACTTGGTGGCAAGTGCCTTTACTGACTGAGTTATCTTGCCAGCCTTCAGTGACCTTTTCAAATCTATCTATATATTGGATTCACTGGGAAACCATACAGTTACCTGGGTTTTGCCCTCAAAGATCAGAATTTAGTTAGTCTCAACATCACCTAAATCTGCTAAATCAGGACCTTTGTCCTAACAAGACCACTGTTTTTTATGTACATGAAAGCCTACATGGGTAGGTTTTCTGTTTGTTTTGTTCCATCCATCACTTTTTAGTCATAAAAAAAATCCACTTCTTATTAACTCTATTAACCAAGTAGTTTATTTTGAAACTTACTTGTAATTTGGAAAATATCATTCTTAGTTATATATCTTAAAACAGTCACTAGATCATCAGTCTCAACCTTACTGCATCTAAGAATCATCTAGAATGCTCACTATCAGTTTAGACCACGGGCTCCATCCATCTTTAGGGAATCTGGTCCAGCAGAACTGAAAAGAGGCCAAGAATCTGCACCTTTATGGATCCCAGGGCATCTTGGTGCAAGTAGTCTCTAGGTCTAGCTGAGAAACTCAGGTACCAATCATGACTGCCCATGTTTGTTACTTTACCTCAACTTCCTGTTTATACAAACTCCTGGAGACTGCCAGAATCAGACTCCAGGCGCTGAGAGCTCTCTTTCACATTCCTCACCGGATTAGAGGCTGGTCTTGCATAATGCCTTCACAATGCCTTCAGTGCCCTGTAGTTAGAACAGTTCAGTGACTAAGTGTTTAAACTCAGTGAATTGGGTAATCCAAGTGCCAGCACTGGGAATCCTTGTATACTCTAATCCTAACAGCAAACCTGCTTCTGTTTTCTCATTGGATTATCTGGTTCACTGAGAAGGTTTTGAACTGGAACTCAATGCATACCTAAGTTGCAGGGAGCCTGAATACCTGGGATACATTTGGATACATAATACTTCTGATTGTAATTTTTAAAATGCCTGCAATTATCTACTTTGAAGAACAAAAAGGTGTAGGAAAGGGACTAAGGAATCAATGGGCAAATCATAGTAAAGCTTTATTAGCCTTTTCAGATATTTTATGATCCTCCTTACAAATTAGCAAAAATTCTTTAAACATTTTATCAACCTAGTTAGTTTTTAACACTTAAACTATGTTCTTCGTATTAATCCATCACTGTTCTTGTCTATTTTTTTTTTCTGTCACTGTTCAAAACATGATGTTTTCTATTTTGAAATGTTCTCTCAAAACTTGTCCATATCTCCACCCTGGACATCTGCAGTAATTTGTACCTGTTGCTCACTCTGTGTTTTTACCAGGATGTCAACAGGCATTACAAAACCAAACCTTTGATCTTCTCTCCTGAACTTTCTAAAAATGAGTCTTTCTTGTTTTAGATGATGGCAGCACCATCCTTCCAGTCACTAATGACAACTTTGGAATCATTCTTCATGTTTCTCTCTTACACCTACACCCAATTAATCAAAAGAATCATCTGAGCAATGCCCTCAAAATATCTTCAAAATCCAACCACCTCATGCCATCTTCCATGGCCACCCATCTATTTTTGAACCACAGTGTTCTCACAATTAAAATGATCGAACTAACCTCTTAATTGGTTTCTTCAGTATTTCCTTCATCTTACTTTTCCGTGTTCTCAGCATAGTGGCCAGGTTGACCTCTTACCCCACCCACCTCTCTAGACTCGTCTTTAAGATTCTCCTTCTTATCGGACAGGACTACCCTGGCCTCTTTGTTGTTATTTGAACACTACAAACTGTTCCAGGCTGCACATGCTCTTTCCTCTGTCTGGAGTGCATTTCTCCTAGATGCTCTCAAATCTCTTCCTCACCTTCTTCAGGCCTCCACTTGAATGGAATCACCCCAGACTACCATATTCAAAATGGCAAACAGGAATGCCTGCTCACACACAGCCACTGCAGCCCCCCATTTCTAGCTTGTTTACATTATAGTTTATATCATCATCGGATGTATTGCCTTTTGTTTGTTTTTTTTTTTTTTTTTTTTTTTTTAGAATTTGAGTTTTAGAGATGAATAGATTTTTATCTGTTCTGTGTACTGCTCTATAAGAGAGTTTGAAATATAGTATTTAGACTTCTTAGGACAGTGTTTGGAATATGATTGGTGACCAGTAAATAGCTGCAGAATAAATAAACCAAGAAAAAAGTGTTGGTTATTTTGTTCCTTAAGAATAATGGAGATTGTGAAATTCCATGTTGTGCAAGTTCATCATGTCTTACACTACAAATTATAATACCAGGAAGATAATTCAGTATCATCTAAATAGTTATTTGTTTACTGAGTAGCTACATAAACATGTGCTATTAGTTAATCCATCAATAACTATTTATAGCATGGTCACTAAATACCAAGCCCTTGCAAGAGCAAGGGTTATTTCAGTTTAGAATGTATATAAAAATGGTAAAGGGAGAAATTTTTTTGTCCAGGTTCTTGCTATAATATTATTCGGGTTCCTCCAGAGAAGACAGGGCCTGGGGAGACAATTCATGGAGCACAGGTGCTGTGTTCTATCACTTCTGCTGAGACCATGAAGCCTTCTTACTACCATAGTTTTGGTAAGTCTATGGATGAGGCCAGTTGCCCTGGGCTCTGAACTAATATTGCTGTATCACAAAGATTAGTTTCGACAAGTACGGTGTTGATCACTTATCAGAGTGTTACAGTACTGAGGTCAAGATTGCATTAATACCAGTTAGGTTATTCTGTTTAGCCATGTACTCCTTATGCTAGCCTACAGATTGCTTGAAGAGACATGGCTGCTTCATGTAAGTAGTTACTAGAAACGTAAATTGATAATGAAAAATTTTAGTCAATATTAAAATCCTAAAATAATAGTCACACATGAAAAGGCCTTGACTATTTCATGTGTGTGTGTGTGTGTGTGAACCTTATATTCTGTATAGATTGTTTCAGCCTTTAAAAATAATGTTTTGTTAACTTTTGAGATGTTTTAACCTTTACTTTACATATTGTAAATTGTGATAGCCAAAATACTCCTAGGTCTTCACCCCCAGGGTGTACAGGAAAACGACTAAGAAATAAATACACTGAGCATGGATGGCACTTTAATATTGTTCTGCTTTCTGTTATCCTTAAACCAAAACAACTTAAAATGGAAAAAAAAAAAAAAGCCTAACAAAGGGCATTAACCCAAGTATTCTTAACAGTTCTCTTTTCTATGCAGAAACAGGAAATGTGTCCAGTTGAGCTGGGAAACAGCGAGGTATTTCTGGGTGGTGTTTACTTAGGTCAGCAGTAACATGCCAGTTTTCAGACGAGTCCTCTCACTGCCACATTTCAGTTCACTCTAGTTTGCCAAGTAACATTTTATTCTTTCCTGGAAACTTTTAGGAATGACAAAAAACTACATAATCTTCATCGAACAGCCTCTAAAGATGAAACTGTGGAAAATAGTCACTTCTAAAATCCGGGGGAAGGCCTTTGCTGATGGGATAAGCTGGGAGCCCCAGTATAACACACGATTTCATGTGGTGGATAAACACAATGGACAGGCTGAGTATTTGAGCATATTTATAATGAAAGTGTCTGCCCCTGAAGGTGAATTTCCACAGGGCTGACTTTTCACCTTCATACATTATTTTAAAAGACATTTCTAATTAAGAGTATTATTTCCTTTTTCTGGTTGGATTGTCTGCTAATTAATTAATTAGCACAGTGGATGTTGCATGTTGGGAAACTGGGGAATGTTTTTACCCCTCCAACTGATGGAATTAAAAGGAAGCTCTCATCACGGGTTTTCTCATGCCAGAAAAGTGCAGAGGGGTGCAGTTTATGCACAGCTCTTCCGTCACTTCTGCAACAGCAATTTGAAGCTTAAAGTAGCTGCTTCTGGGACTTGGTGTGCCAATATCATAGTCCCACTGAAGTCCAGCATGTGAGGCTGCGTATCTTCTTATAGTCCCCATTAGTAATGGTGTCATTGTATTTGTCTATGTTTATCTCTAAGGAGATAGCGTCCTAAATTTAATTTTCCTGATTTCATCACAAAATTATTTGAATAATGAGTGTATTTTTCAATCAGTCACTTAATTTATAATAAGCATCCTAAGTAAAAGTATTTTCTATTAATCTTGTAATTAGAGTCTAGAACCTATTTATCCTGTAAAACATTAGACCACACATTTCAGGAAGGCTTTTAAATTAGTCACGACAATAGATTGGTTTGTGTCAGACGGCCTCAGTTCACTGATAAACGTGAAATGAGCTTCCTTAAATCATTTGCTTTTATATACTGATTTTTCTTCCGTTGTACCTATTGACCATGGCATGGAAGTTGGGGGTGGGGATCCTTCTAATTTGAGCTTTGTAGATTTATTCCTGAAAGGGGACAGAAAGGAGGGGAGGGAAGGAGAAGGAAAGAAACTGAGTGTCTTTCTAAAGTGTTGGTGTGCCCTGCAGACTCTCCCAGGAGTGTATTACAGCAACCCTTTTGTCACCTTTCATCAAATCAACGCCTTTGAGGACCAGGGCTGTATTGTGATGGATCTGTGCTGTCAGGATGATGGGAGAAGCCTGGAAGTTTACCAGCTACAGAACCTCAGGAAAGCCGGGGAAGGGCTTGACCAGGTAGGTCAACATCTTGAACTCCTCTGCCTTCTGAGTGCTGAGATTAAAGGTGTGTATCACCATGCCAGGCATTAACATTTTATTTTTAAAGATGTTGCTTGCTGTATATTAATTAATGGACTGTTACAGAGCAGACCTAGGGTTAAAGAAAAAAAGCAAGCTGAAAGCATGGAGCTTTCCCCCCATGTATTCCTCTTCCCTCGTTTCTCTAATATCAATATTGTAAACTTGGGTTTATTTACTGTTACTGTACGTATGCATATGTGTGGTGTGTATGTGTGTGTGAGCGTGGGTGACACAGCACACAAGTGAAGGGAGTGAAGGCAGAGACAGTTGTCAGGAGTTGGTTCTCTCCTTTCACCGTGGGGTCTGGGGATTGAACCCAGGCTGTGGGGCTTGTGCAGCAAACCGTTTTACCCTTTTGTTGTTGTTGTTTTTCAAGACAGGGTTTCTCTGTGTATCCCTGGCTGTTCTAAAATTCCCTCTGTAGACCAGGCTGGCCTCCAACTCAGAGATCTGATGCACCTGCCTCTGCCTCCTGAGTGCTGGGATTAAAGGTGTGCACCACCACTGCCTGGCTCCATTTCCCATTTTGACCCATCATCTCACCAGCCCAATATGAACATCTTACATTATTGTGAAACATTTGTTATAGTTGATGAGTCAGTTCTCATCTGTTATTACCAACTGAAGTCCGCAGCTCTTAGGGCTCACCCTTTGTGTTAAATAATCTGCTGTCTCTGTAGCTCTGTCTGTTTCACAAGGTCTGTAGTCCAAGCTGGCTTTGAACATGCATCATTGTCCTTCCTCACACTCTCGAATGGTGGGAGTAGAGCTGGGTACCACCATTCCCAATTTAGGCTGACTCCCTCCCTCCCTCCCTCCCCTCCTCTCTCCCTCCCTCCCTCCCTCCCTCCCTGCCTTCCTTCCTTTTTAGTAGTATGCATTTGTGGTTCCTCCATGTTTTTTTGCGTCTTGATCGTTTTATTATTATTGAGAAATAGTGTCTTGTGTATACTAGTTGACCATCTATTTTACCTATTGAAGAATATCTTGCTAGCTTACAATTTTGGTGAATATGACAAAAGTTGTTATAAATATTTGTGCACAGATTGCATGGAAACATAAATTATCAATAGATGCCTTTTTTGAGACAAAGTCTCATGAAATGTAGGCTAGCCTTGGACTCACGGTATAGTCAAGACTGGCCTTGAACACTGGTCCTATTTTCTCTGTCTTCCGAGTTCTCGGATTATAGCCATGTGTCAACACACTCAACCTTAGATGTTTTTTGTTTGTTTGTTTGTTTTCGAGACAGGGTTTCTTTGTGTAGTTTTGGTGCCTGTCCTGGATCTTGTTCTATAGACCAGGCTGGCCTTGAACTCACAGAGATCTGCCTGGCTCTGCCTCCCGAGTGCTGGGATTAAAGGTGTGCGCCACCACCGCCCGGCCTAGATTTTTTTTTTAAAAGTGTATATTTTGTTAGATTAGGAAAGTTTTATTTCTACTTCTCTATTACTAAGAATTTTGGTCATGGATAAATGTAGCATTTCATATTTTTTTTCTCACTATTGAGAGTACCACATGGATTTTATCCCTTTTTTATTAACGTGATGAAGCATATTGGTTCCTCCTTTAAAAAGTGTTTAAACTAGGTATGGTGGCAGATACCTTTAATCCCAGCACTTGGAAGGTAGAGGCAGTCGGGCTTCTGTAAGTTATAGGCCAGTCTGTTTACATAGTGAGTTTCAGGCCAGCTGAGGATACATAGTGAGACTCTGTCTCAAAAGAAAAAAGACAAGTTTAAACTGAGCCTAGTGGTTCAAGCCTGTAATCCCAGCTACTTTAGGGGGCTGAGGCAGGGGATTCTGGGAATTCTGGGAATCCGCCAGTCTCTGCCTCTCATTTCCCAGTAGAAGCTGGATCATTATAGATGTTTGTGCTATGCAAACATCTAACTGGGATTTTATATGGATTCTGGGAATTCAAACTCAGGCCCTCATGCTGTGTGATAAGTGCTTTTACCCACTGAACTACAGTCCTGCATCAATATTTGTTTTTTTTTTTTTTATTAAAAGTAATAACTATACCAACGGGTGTGGGGTGGTGTCTGTGGTTTTGATTTACATTTCTCAAATGACTAACGTTGTTGAGCATCTCATTAGGTCCTGAGGGGAAGAGTTGCCTCTAACACTTGGTCCATCTGTGAGTCCTTTCCCTCCTAAATTTCCAGCCTCGTTGTCCTCCCCGGCCTTTCTAGCTCATCATTGCCTCCAAACACCTATTTTTAAACATTTCATGCAGATTTTTTCCCCTTTTAGTTCTTCTCAAAGGAATGGTTGGTTCATACCACCTGACCCAACCTTAAATGTCTTTTTGTTTAGCTAAGGTTTTACAAAAGAAAGTGATGTTGATAAAATGTCATTTTTATTTTTATTTTATTGAGACATGATTTCTCTGTGTTGCCTTGGCTGTCCTGGAACTCACTTTGTAGTCCAGACTGGCCTCAAACTCAAGAGATCTGCCTGCCTCTCTGTCTGCCGAGTGCTGGGGTTAAAGGCATGTGCCACTACCACCCGGCTAAAAAGTAATTTTTAAAGAGCCAATCCTTTATAAAGTTTAAGAATAATTCTAGAGGTTTCAAAAAAGTTCAAATAAAGAGCAGCATTGTATTTTACTCAGAGAAAACATTTCTGTGTGGGATGGAGGTGACGTGGGGTAGGTAGGTCAAGGGAATGGTACAGTTTGTTCTCTATCTCACAGTGTTTGAAGAGAGAAAAGTGTGCTTAAAGCACATGGTCCCAGGACCTGTGCGGGTTTCCTTTGCGTCTTCTGCTTAAACGCCATCTCAGTATACAGACTGTTTGGAGTGTTCTTCTGATCACCCATAGCATCCGCAGTTCACGAGGAGAACTCACAAGACTTAGCACAACAGCAAAGTGAGCACGAAGAGAAGGAGCTGGAGGAAGGCAGGCTCCAGCCAGCAATTCTCTACTGGTGTAGTTGCATAGGACACATATAAAGAACTGGTCTTGTGAGACCTGTCAACTTCCTGGGAAGTTCACAGACCTGGTTGTTCAGGGTCATACTGGGAATCAGTCATGTAGGCAATCCAGCCAACATAAGTAACCTCGGGTCCTGAAGTTCTAGACTCCTAGGAGAACTCAGATGTTAATCTTTTTTTTTTTTCCTACTGAAGATTAAACCTTGGGTCTTGTACATGTTAGGCAAGCACTGTACCATTGAGCTTCATCCTTAGCCCCCAGGTATCCCCCCCTCCGCCAACAGGGTTTCTCTGTGTAGTTTTGGTGCCTGTCCTGGATCCCACTCTGTAGACCATGCTGGCCTCAAACTCACAGAGATCCTCCTGGCTCTGCCTTCCGAGTGCTGGGATTAAAGGCGCGTGCCACTGCCTCGAGGCACCAAGGTGTTCTTTTTAAGTAATATCATTATCATGAACTATATTTATTGACTACACAGTGCCATTCAAGGCTTCACATACTCTTATCAGATACAGCAGTCTAAGAACTCAGTGTCGAGGAGCCAGCTAAGGGTTAGTCTTGGAAATTGACCTTCTCAAGAATGTGTGGGGTTTCAGCAATCCTAGCCTGCTAAACTGGACCTTCTCTGAATCAGCAAACATGAAAAAGGGACCTTCCCTTGTTACAGTCTAGTCCCTGGGACCTTTGACTATATAATCATTTGTTTATTGGAGGCTAATTAATAACTATTTAATTTTATAATTACTATTCCACCACTAGAATGCAAATTCCATGAAGTTCAGTGTTGCATTCCCAGTGTCTGAAACAACTTAGCCTACAGTAGGCACTCAATAAATACTTGTTGAATGAACGAATGAATTAGAATTATTATCTGCACAATTCTAGTAATGACTGGATTTAAGTCACTGGTTTCTTATCCCAGGGATGACATTTCCCCGTCTGTTTATTTCTCTCTTCTGAACAGGTCTATAATTCAGTGGCAAAATCGTTCCCTCGAAGATTTGTCTTGCCCTTAGATGTCAGTGTGGATGCCCCTGAGGGGAAGAACCTTAGTCCACTGTCCTATTCTTCTGCCAGTGCTGTGAAGCAGGGTGATGGAAAGGTAAGCTCCCAGCGGGCACCAGACTCGGTCTGGATTTTAGTGACATTACTCTTGGGCTCTTCTCCAAATGTTTGGTGCCCAGCAGGTTTCATAATAGTTGGCTGAGCTTGGGTGAGGTCATGGAGACTTGTTTGCACAAGAGTCACAGAAACTGGGTGGGATGGACACTGTGTTTGGCTATCCCTTCTCTGCTCTGAGCCAGATATAGGCAACTTGCCAATGGTTGTGGAAGGTGTGAGCTTTTAAGATTGACCGGACCTTCCCCACCTTCTGGAGACACTGCTTTTCCCACGAGAATTTTGCTGTGCAGCCCTGGGTGCCTTACTTTTAGCAGAATACAGAAGCACTCTGCCTCCTCTGCCATTTGGCGTAGTCACAGAGCCTGACAATGTTATCTGCATGTATGCACACACTATGGAAAGGGGCACAGTATGAAACATGACGTAGAACTGTAGTTCTCAGATCCTGTCACCACGTACAGAGTAGGGTGCCCTTACACTAAAGAAGTGAAAGAGAATTAAGAGAAAGTAAAGAGAATTAAGCAGCCACTTTTAATCCTTTGGGGATCTCTCTTAGATCTGGTGCTCTCCTGAAAATCTACACCATGAGGACCTGGTAGAGGAAGGAGGGATTGAATTTCCCCAGATCAACTATGGCCGGTTCAATGGCCAAAAGTATAATTTCTTCTACGGCTGTGGTTTCCGGCATTTGGTGGGGGATTCTCTGATTAAGGTTGACGTGGTGAACAAGACGCTGACGGTAATGGAAATCTCCTTTCTCACTTTTTCCAAGACCTGCTCTGCCCTTTGAATTATTTCTGTTTTGTTTAAAGTAGTTCCTCAGATGTATTACTTTTCTTAAAAAATTTTACTGTCTGTTTATTTTATGTGTATGTGTTTGTGCCTGACTGTATTATGTGCACCACATGTGTGCAGGAACCTGTGGAGGTCAGATGAAGGCATCTGATCCCCTGGAGCTGCGGGTACAGGAAATTGTGTGCTGTTGTGTGGGTGCTGGGAAATGAACCCGGGTCCTCTGGAAGAACAGCCAGTGTTCTTACTGCTGAGGCGTCTCTGCAGCCCAGTTCTTTGGGTTCTTTAATATTTCAACAGCTCAGCTATTTTCTTAAGTTTGAGAATCATGAATCACTTAAGCAAGGGGTTGGTTTCCTGTGACAAATCTCAAGGAAAGCCAAAACTTGGGAAACAAATGGTAAAATTGATGTCATTTTTTTTGGAGTAATTATGGGGTGAAGGCTGTAGTGACCCCTATATTTCAGGTTGATGGGAAATTATATGAGATGGTGATCTAGAGGCAGCAGAGGCTCCTCTTACTTACATTCAACGCAGTAAGCCTGGGTTCGTGTTCGCTGTCAGAACATCCTGTTGATTCCCAATTTATGCTGTCAGTGACAAACGCTGTAGAACGCTTCCCACTCGCCCCTCACCTTTCATCAGATGCCTTCTGTGTGTGTTGGGGGGACTTGCAGGTTTGGAGAGAGGACGGCTTTTACCCCTCAGAGCCCGTTTTTGTTCCGGCACCAGGAGCCAAAGAGGAGGACGGTGGGGTTATTCTTTCTGTTGTGATCACTCCCAACCAGGTAAGTTCATTTGCCTGCCCCTATCATAAAAACACAGCACTAGTTCATCGGAGCACGATGTGGAGTGACGCAGCCCACAATCTATTTTGATGCCTTGTGGCATCTTCTCTGTCCTCTTCCCCTTTTTACTGTGTACATATCCCCCACTTTAAAAGTCATAGTCCATACTTCTCAAAGTCCTATTTGTAAAATCATAACCTGTGGTGTCTTCAGAGGCATTTGTTATATACAAAGCACTTTCATACATATTATGATAAATATTATAAATTATGAAATACCATTTTATTCGTGTGGAATTTGTCACTTCTAGAAGTTGCAGGTGGCTTGCATCTGATCTCACAGTGGTAAAGCCAGTGTTTAAATCATCTGGCTTCTGGCCTGATGCTCATACCACCATCCAAGTTTCTAATTTCAGTGAACTGACCTAAAAAACTCCAGTATCATAAGCCCTGGCTAGCATCTCAGTAATGCTACTTACTGACTTGTCTGAGCAATCTTATAGCAAATGTGTTCTCCTCAAGCACCAGCTTTGATCAATTATTAGTGACACCTGGGTGTGGGGTTCTGCACCCTTTAATGATTTAGGAAAAAAAAAAGAGTGCTGTGATCATTTAGTAATGTCTGCTATGGGCTTATTCCATGAACTTAACACTCCAGTAATTAGGTCAGCACCAATCTCAGACTGACTTACAACACTGACATTTGTACAGCTCCTAAGTAACACCAAATAGCAGCATTTCTAACCTGGGAAAAATAATTTCCGAGTATTTTACAAGATTAGAAAGGGTCAAGCAAAAATATTGTTAGCCTCAAAGCCGTCTTGTGAAGAGAACTGGCACAAACAACCTTATTTCCTTGCTTACGGTGTGAACTTCTTTAGTCACGGTGCTTCTGTGCAGTTCGGCAACTGGACAAACACCCAGCGGGTGGCTAGGTGAGGCATAGGTACTGGGAACAGATGTGAACATGAGGAAGACGTGCTTTCGTCGTTAGCAAGGTCCTTGCCAGTGGAGATGGTTTCCAAAGGAAGAGGGAACTTTCAGTGTTGCACTTCCTTTTCTAGAGTCAAAGTAACTTTCTCCTTGTCTTGGATGCGAAGAACTTGGCCGAGCTGGGGCGAGCTGAGGTACCTGTGCAGATGCCCTATGGGTTCCACGGCACGTTCGTACCCATCTGATGGCACTACCAGGTCTGAGAATCAGGTTCCAATGAGTGCACTCTGTACAGAAGAGAAAACAGCGGGTCTCACCCAAAACTGCTGTAGTTTGGACCTGATCCTGACCCCCATGAGCTCGTATTTTGAATAGTTTGTTCCCAGCTTGTGGCACTATTTTGGGAGGCTGTGGAAACGTTCCGGGACGAGGAACCAGCCTTTTAAGCCCCTGGTTCTCTCATGCCCTCTCTCTGCTTCCTGCCCACGACAATGTGAACGGCCTTCACTCTGTGTTCCCCACCTTGCCACAGATGGGGTGCTCCACCATGCCTCCCCCCGACTGTGGTGGACTGTGACCCTGAAACTGTGAGCCGAAGGAAATATTTCCACCTTCGGGTGTTCCGTCAGTTTGGTTTGGTTTTGCAGCGGCGGTAAAGTAACTAATCCCCAAACTGGATATATTGTTTTACATTTCTATTAAAAACATAATTTGTGAGGTAATTATGGTCTGCTGTGTTTTTAATGCCATTTTAAAGGATTAATTTTATGTGTATGAATGTTTTACCTGCATATATGTATGTGTACCACATGCATGTCTGGTGCCCGAGGAGGTCAGAATGGAGTATCAGATCCCCTGGAACGGGAGTTACAGATGGTTGTGAGCTACCGTGGGGGTGCTGGGAACTGAACCCAGGACCTCTATGAGAGAAACAAGTACTCGTAATCATTGAGCCATCTCTCCAGCCCCTTTATATATTTTAAAAGGGTTTACGTGTCTGTGTGTGACTGTGCGTGTGGGTATGTGTATGTGAGTACAGGTGGAGACTGATATGAGTGCTGGGGATCTATCTCACTCGGGTCCCTGCAAGAGCAGTGTGCATGCTCTCCACTGCTTAGTGAGCTCTTCAGCCCTGGCTTTAGATTATCTTAGGGCAAGCATCAGTATAATATTTAGGTTTTTTTATTATTTGTAGTTACTGTATGTGTGTCTGTGGACAATGTATGTATTTGTGCAGACATGGAGGCTTAGGGAGGTCAGAGGACATCTTTCTACAGTGGGTTCTCTTCTTCACCTGGGAACTTCTGGGCAGTGCTCCATTCTCTATTTTCTATCCCCACATCGGATGCTGGGATTATGGATATTGCATCTGGCCTTTTGTGGGTTGTGTATCAAACTCAGGTCGTCAGGGTCTTTCAACAAGCATGTTTACCCCCGAGCCATCTTGTAAGCCCTGGGGGATATTTTGGAGATAGTCTACATTTATCGAACATGCTTTTCTCTACTAAAAGAAGACACAGAAAGGGGCTGGCAAGACGGCTCAGCAGGCAAAGGTGCTTGCAGTACAAGCCTGATGATCTGGGTTTGGTTCCTGGAACCCATGTTAAGATGGAGGAAGATAGTTGACTCCACAAAGTTATCTTTTGACCCCATATATGTGCTGTGGCTCTTGTGCTACCCGTCTCCGCCACACACAAATTTTGAAAAAGGAATACACACACACACAATAAATAAATAAATAAAATTAGGACATTACCACTACCACATAGGTGATCAGAGGCCCTGGGAGAAGAAATAGTCAAGGATAGTAGACTCAGAGCAGTGGTTCTCATCCTCCCTAATGCTGCGACCCTCGAATACAATTCCTCATGTTGTGGTGAGCCCAACCATAAAATTATTTTTGTTGCTACTTCATAACTGTAATTATGCTACTGTTGTGAACCATAATGTAAATATCTGTGTTTTCCAATAGTCCTAGGAGATCCCCGTGAAAGGGTCATTGGACCCCCTCAAAGGGGTTGCGACCCACAGGTTGATAAACACTGGCTTAGAATCTAGACCAGCACCTTGCTCTCTCCAAGTCTGAAACAGGTCACGGTCTGTCTGTTACAATTGGCCCTAAGGTGTTTGAGACAAGAAGCTAGTGCTGTCATGTTTGGTGGCCTCTGGACTGGGTCTTCCTTGGCTGCCTGTGGCAGACGCTGTCAATTCACTTCC
>CABHPP010137296.1:0-54280 GCA_902168425.1 Peromyscus attwateri
GGAGACCATTTATCTGGAAAATAACATTGAAGTATAAACATACAGTATATAAAGAAAAGGAAAAGGTATTAAAAATAAGCAATAAATATTTTCAAACAATAATTTCATAAAACTGAAATATACATTTATATTTTGAAGAGTAGATTTATTGAAAAAATATTTACTCACATACTCGATTATTCAGTATAAATTATTTTAAATCACAGAAATTTTAAAATTTTATATTCTGTCTGCTTATAGTTCTAAAAAACCAACTGCTACAGCTTCTTTAATCAGTCACTTTTCTTAAATTATAAGTGAATTAGATCTTTTGACTATGGTATTCCACAGCTAGAATGGACAGGTTGATAGATCTTCATTTTATAATATGAATTAGACACATGAATAAATACTTTGGAAATATATTTTATCTTCTGTAAGAACAGCAAATGCTTTCCACTGCTGAGCAATCTCTTCAGCCTCCATGAAATAATTATATTATTGTTTATATTAGAAAATGTCAGAATTAAAAATATAAGGATTGCCTTTGTGTTTTTCAAAGAAAAATAGTCAGCTTTACACACACACACACACACACACACACACACACACACAGAGACAGAGAGACAGAGAAACATATATCCATACAGACAGACAAAGAGAGAGAGAAATGCAGAGAGAGAACTAGACATATCTTATATTGTAATAAATAGTTTACATAAAATTATGCCCTAAGAAATAGTCACATGTGAGAGGCTGAGAAGTTCCAAGAAGAATTGTCAAGAAGTTGGAGAATACAACAGAGGACAGTATAGCAGCAGATGGAGCATAAAGACTGGAAAACAAGATGTTGTCTTGGGGCAATAGAACTTTAAGCTTCTATCTTTAGAATGGCATGCAGGAAGAGTTATCTCCAATCTAGAGTTATGTGATAATTAGCTTTCATTTGACTGTGGAAAGCCTATCTACATCAATGAGGCAATTACTTTTACTCAATCTACCTTTATAATGTTAATCTCATACAAAATCTCTGAGAGGTACTCTGAATAGTATTTAATAGAAGGTTCTCCAGCTCATGGCCAGTCAAGATGACACTTAAAGTTATCCAAACAAGATTGTACAATTTCTTTTCTCTTAATGTTTTATTGGAAAGTTATTTGGTTAAAAAGAAATGGGGGCTAGCTTTCTTCAGGTTCAATTTTTTATTTCTTTAATGTTTACCTCTTCTTTCTCCAAGCATTAGCTTAAATCCAGAGCCAATTAAATACTCCATGCTTTGTATTAAATAATTATTTGGAAAATACGTATACAAGATTGCCTTGGTTTCACATGTACCAATGGTAATTGACACATCAACTTTTAAAAACTTTCATTGAGAAATTTTAACAAACTCAATTTTTATAAATAATAGTAAATTTAATAGAAGTTCTAGAAAAGCAGATTATATTGTTCTCTAATAAATCTACTTTCTGACATTTCATTTTATCTATAAATTTTTTTAAATGAATTTACATATGTTAATTTGTATTGAAATGGTATAGATTTCAAAATATATTTTTCTTCTTTTTTTTTTTTTTTGGTTTTTTTTCGAGACAGGGTTTCTCTGTGTAGCTTTGTGTCTTTCCTGGATCTCTCTCTGTAGACCAGGCTGGCCTCAAACTCACAAAGACCCGCCTGCCTCTGCCTCCCAAGTGCTGGGATTAAAGGCGTGTGCCACCACTGCCCGGCCTATTTTTCTTCTTTTAACTCTCCAATTAAACATTTTTTTATCATGTGTAAGTCACCACATATTTCTGTATATTACTTGCTTCAGCAGAGTTAATCTGCTTTTATTGTCTAACCCCAGGTCTTCTTAGGTACACTTTCCCACAGAATACCACCAACAGCTTCCTCATGCAAACCTAGAGTTGATCTGTAAGCTTCATATATCTGATGTGTCTAACATTCATCAGAACACTGGAAACACAAAAGTACTTATTTATGGTAGCATGTTACATAACCCAGATGATTATACATTTAAAGGAGCTATGTTGCTACTGAAATTACACAACTGAGATTTGAGGTACATTTATAGAAAAAACATGCTAAATATTTTGACTGTTTTTCATTTTGTCATGGGAACGTGTTATCACAGTGTGTTACAGATTATGTACACCTTTTAAATGTTGCTAAATTCCTGCTTAGAGCATATTCCATCTTATATGTTGGAATTTATTATCATTTCTAATATTTAACTATTATGAATGATCACTCTGTTGATGAAAGGAAACTCTGGGTTCAATTTTACCTTATATTTAAAGAAGTCAAGAATGCCAGCCTACTGGCTTTTGCCACCAAAAAATATCACAGAATTCCAGTACCATGTACAACCATTTCTACTCAAATCTTGTGTGCATGTTTACAGATTTCCTCTGTGATGACTATGTCGACATGTTTTAAGTGATCTCGTCTTCATATTCTTCTCTGCTTCCTCCCATCCTTCTCTCTTTTTCTATTTCTCTCCATCATCTCCACGTCCGCAATCTGTGTTTAAATTAGCACTGTTTTCACTCTGTTAGGCTGATCAACACCATGATCCCTACCTGAACACTAACAACTCTCTTCTGGTGGTAATTTGTGTAGATGGATTTCTTATTAAATAAGAAACACAGAGCCAAATACAGGGGTAATAGCCAAAGAGATCAGAGAAACAGCAAAGAGCCACTGACTAACCTTAGCTTACCACCACTCTGTAGCTTCCCAAGAGAGCTTCTTCCTGTCTAACCTGCGCTTTTATTGCCTTCCTGTTCTGCCTTCTCATTGGCTTTATAACCACCCACATCACTTCCCTGTCACTGCCTGTCTGTACAGACCTCCAGGTCTCTATGGTTGGTACTGGGATTAAAGGCTCTTGTCACCATGCTTGGCTGTGTCCTTGACCACACAGAGACTCTACCTGCCGTGTAATCGGATTAAGGGCGTGTGCTACCACTGCCTGACTTCTGTTTATGGCTCACTATGACCTCTGATCGACAGGCAAATTTTATTTATTAACATACAAATAAAATCACATTTCAGCACAAATAAAATATCACCACAATTTTGTGTGTTCTGTTTTGTTTGTTTTTTGGATGGATGCTACCCTCAATGCTCTGCATTCCTTCAAGTACCTGCTTAAAATACCTTTGTTTCTAATGAATTTCATTACTGTGATATATCTGAGATTTTTGTTGTACTTGAAAATTTCATATTAACATGTCACAATTTATAGCAGTTTATTTTTTTAAAAAAACTTCCTTTCTTTCTTATCTCATATAGAACAACTTTGCAAAACCCTCTGTGGAATTTTCTGAAACTTCGGTTGTTATTGTACTTGGATCAGGGTTTCCCTTTGTTTAGTCCTGGTCGCTCACTCCCTTATACATGATGAAATGCTAAAATGTCTTATCATAAAAACCCAGAGCCTGATATTGGGGTGAAAACTGAAAGATCAAAGAAGCAGAGATAGCCCCAGCCACCACCTCTTACCTCACCACTCCTCAGCCTGAAAGAGCTCCAGCTGAGAGGGCTTTAGCCAAAAAGAGCCTCTAGCTGAAAGGGACCCTTCCACTGAAAAGGTCTTTAGTTTCTGTCTCCTCACACCTTATATACCTTTCTCTGCCCAGCCATCACTTCCTGGTATTAAAGGCGGGTGTGCTTCCCAGTACTGGGATTAAAGGTGTGTGCCACCACTGCTTGGCTCTGTTTTCAATCCTAGATTGAGTCAATCTCATGTAGTCCAGGGTGGTTTTGAATTCACAGAGATCCAGACAGATCTCTGCCTCCTGAATGCTAGGATTCAAGGGGTGTGCCACCACTGCCTGGCCTCTATGTTTAATCTAGTGGCTTGTTCTGTCCTCTGATCTTCAGGTAAAACTTATCAAGATACAAAATATATCACCACACCCTTATGCTTTTATTTCCATCAAACCCTGTCCCAGCCAGGCCTGCCCATTCACTTTTTGTAACAGATAGCCAATTCACTTTGAGGCCATGAATCATCTCTAGTGAGCTCCAGCACATAGGCTTTCACTCCTTAAATCTCAGCTACGAAAGTAAAGGTGCTCATAGGTTTCCCAGCATGAAGTCTTGAAAATGAATTATTTCTGAAAAGAACCATTTTCAAATCTCTCCAATTCTATAAAAAAAAATATATAGTGGTAATGGTCGAGCTAACACAAAGACCCCTTACTTTTACCAACATTTATTCCTCATTATTTAAGAGGACATTCTTTGGTATATACCAGTCTTGAATGCCTATAAAAGAAGTGAAATTTGTCCATGCCAAAAACCCAGCTTTTATCTCACAGACAAAATGAGATAGATTATTCTGGTGCCAAATATGAGTGACAATGAGACAGGTCTGGATTTAGGTTTCCCCAAATATGATGTTCAACTCTAAACAAAGTTACCTAAGATTGTTATTGTGACCAAACAAAATTAAAAATCAACATGTTTAACAGATGTATTGATGGAGGCCACAGTTAAGTCAGTTACAGCAAAGCAAGAAAGCAACCACAACAATAAAACTGCTCAAGGATTCAGGACATTTCTGACCATAGTCTTAACTTTTGGACTGATGAAAGTAAGTACTCTAATAAGAACATGTAAGTCACAGGATACCAGATCAAACAGGGTGTGTGGGCAATGGGCAGCTTTGCAAGGACTGATAGTAGCAGAAGATTGTCTCTGATCTGCAATATTTTAACTCTCCCTGATTTTGAAGTTGAGTCCTTGTCTTGTAGAATATTTAACAGAGGGACAGCTTTCTCTTTCACTCTATTTACTCTCTCCTTCCTCCCTCCCTTCATTACTTCCTCTCTCCTTCCTCCTTCTCTTTCTTTCTTTCTGTCTGCCTTTCTCTTTCTTTCTTTCTCTCTTCCTTTCTTCCTTTGTTCCATCAGTCTTTATTTCATTTTTTCTTCTAAGGACATCACAATTTCATAATTTTCACAATATTCACAATTTCCACTTTCACAAAAAGTTTTAGAAATATTTTTGTCACTGAATAGAAATTTAAAATTTCTATTTGAAACCTCAATATGTCGATTTCTTGGGAAAAATGAAGCTGATAATAATTTTGTGGTTCTCTGATGAAGCAACGGTTACTTTCACTTTTGCTGAAATTTCTTTTTGAGGATTTTATTGTAAAGGATTTGAATAAGTTTTTGACTTATGAAACAGTAGTTATGACTCCATTATGAATATTTAGTAATTGTAAGTGTTTAAATATTAAAATCAGACCCAAATTAGTTTCATACTATTATTGAATTTTTGTTAAAGCATGTAAATATAAAAATATAGTATTAAGTTGACTTTGACTGAAGCAAATGTATAATATGAAAATGAAAACTGAAGTTTTTATTTCAGTAGAGTGGCTACAAAATAATGAGATAAAGTGTAGGACTGTTCCTGCTTTGTACAATTAAATTTATAGCATGCCATGTATAGTAGGTAAAAAAAAATAGCAGCCACCATATTTCAGTAAAATTATAAACATGTTTCATCCTCAGAGGAAAAACTTAAGAAGTACGAACAAGTTCCTAGTAAAGCTGTCTTTATTTAATGACTTTACAGATACCGCTGGGCACATTTCTTCCTTTAAAAATTGCTGTGGCTGATATTGCAGAACATCACTGTCACCATAGTGACAGTCTCTAAAGAATGATTTACAGTAAGAAAAGCATTAAAATAATTTTCAAATGTATGAAATACAGATAGTGTTGAATCTTCTACTGACTTATTGTGAAAAAATACACAGAAAAACACATTTCTATAATTAGACCTAAGAAAATTGATACCCACAATCTCAGTTTATAACCTATCATATTAAAATTGGGCTTTCTGAGCCATGGTGTTGATATAAAGTGTATAAAGAAAAACTTAAGTATAGAATGTAGAAGAAGCATTTTGGGATACATGGTTTTCAGATAAATCTCATCCTTCCATTTCTAAAGCCCTAAAGTTCATGTATTTTTTTTCCTTTTTAATATGAAACAAAACTCCAAACAAACAAGTGAGTAAAGCTCACAACAACATTGTTTTATCCTATAAATAATTGCAACATACTACAGAACTTTCATTGTATAATTCAATTTTACTGTCATTTCAAAGGGAAAGAAAGTAATCACTTACATAAATTGGAGAGATGATATACACAGAGACATATGCTTAGTTCATGGGAAATTTAGGACACTCAATTTCCACTCATGCTGTGAATTTACCAGTCAGCTATACCTTTCAAAGGAACTGCCCTTTATGCATCTTTCATGTAAATTAGTCATTTACTGGGTAATTTTAATGGTAAAAAATGTTTCATTGGCAATAGTAAACAACATGTTAATCTCCTCTGATTGAATGATTTGAAACAGTTATATTCCTTTACACATATCTCTTTAAGACTATCTCTGAAGTCTGGATACTTGTGACTTGTGCAGTATGAATGGATCAAAATAAATAAAATCTAGAAAACAAAGTCTGTGCTTGTGTCTAATTGTGACATGTTAAGCAGAAAGGTCTTCACCATTGGTTTCATTTGCTTGCATGTTTTATTTAATTGCCTGATTTTGGTATCTCATATTGTTCCTACATAATTAAGACTAATTAATTAAAAACAGATAATTCATTTATATTATGCTGTAGAATTTGTATGGAAACAATAAAATATTACTAGCAGTTTATCAAGTATATGTAATAATTTTATTGCCTAATGAAATTTTAAGATATTTCTAAGAAAATTTATATTTCCTATTGCATATGAATTTAGAATTTACTGGCATTTGTAATGTAACATATTACTAAAAGTTTGTTGGATTGTTCATTTCTTTACATAAATATGTATCCTATATTTTAAACAATTTCTTAAAGACTTATTTATTTTATTGTAAATATGTTTGACTGCATGTATGCATACATAAAATATATGTGCCTGAGGCTTGCAGAGGTCAGACAAGGGAATTGGTTTTTCTGGAACTGTAGTTATAAATTGTTGTGAGACAACATGTAAGTTCTAGGACTGAATCCAGGTCCTATGCAAGAGCAACCCATGCTGTCTTATTAACTTCTGAGCAATCTGTCCAATCCCTGTATTCTACCATTTTGTCAGTGTTTATCTACTTTATTTTGTGAAGATTATGCTGTTCTTCATATAAGCCTAAATTCTTGAGTTATAATCAGTGAACACTGCATATATAATGTAATTAACACATTTCTCACATCACATATTTATTACATTTTGCATATCATTCTAAAATCAATAATTGGTGGTGTATGATGATCTGAAATGTAACTGTTAAACTTAAGACAGATTCCAGAGGATATTTCACCAAAGACTAGCATGGACTCTCTCTTACATACACACAAACATGCATACACACATACACAAAATATGCATGCACAAATACATGGACAAGTATACTCACATATGTGCATACTGACACATACATGCACACACACACACATAACCCCCTCACACAATCACATACTCATTTACTGTCATATATGTACACACACATATATGCACACTGTTAAGAATACACACATGTGTACACACAAATTCATACAAATAAATAAATAATGTACTTTTACTAATGGTTATATCAATACCTAACATTACTATTTTGAAGTAATCATCTTCTTAATTGAATTCAAATAGTGAATTTAGTATTTCCATGATATATAACTTTTATAAAAGAAACTTGAAATGCCCATGTTATTTAGCAGTGTTAAAGTTAAGAATATTATTTGAGCTTTGCAAGAAACTTATGTGGCATTTTTAGCAATAAAGTCTTATCAATCATTTCTCATCAGCAATCACAAAGAATGAATTGTCAGAATCTGTGTGATTTGAAGAATTTCTGGGGCTTCTATGAACAACTGTTACTAAGAAACTATATAACATCAGGCACTGAGACTTTGGGTTACTAATCCTTAGATTTTTAGAAATAATTATTTCTTCTACAAAACGTTATGTATTTGGATAACATTCATTGTAAAAATGCAGTGAGACATGCTGGTATGATGCTATACGTAGCTTTAATATGTTTCACTAATGAACAAATTCTTTAAGAAATTTACATCTTTAATTTTCATGATGTTATTTACATTAAGAAAATGAGTAGGTGTATAATGAAAAGAAGACAGGTCAATGCTAAGTAGTAATTATCTCCTTAATAGAGTAAGAGCAAGTTGCTTTCAGTAAATGGTGTTGAATGGAAATCTTTAAATGAGTTATAAAATTGAATATACACCACTTGAATTGTATAAAACAATTTTAAGTAAAATATTATAAAAACTACATGAAATATTAAAAAGAAAACAGATTTCCCTGTAGCTGAAAGTTTTCCTTTGTCCCGCCCAGTGCACAGCCGCTCAGACTCAAATAAACACACAGAGGCTTATATTAATTATGAACTGTATGACCTAATGGCTCAGAATTCTTGTTAGCTTGCTCCTACATCTTAAATTAACCCATTTTTATAAGTCTATACTTTGCCACATGGTTTGTGGCTTACCGGTACCTTAACATCTTGCTTCTCCTGCTGGCAGTCAGCAGCGTCTAGCAGTGTCTTCTCTGTTCTGTCTTTCTCCTTCATCTCTCTCTAGTTGGAATGTCCCATCTAAACTTATTCTGCCTCACCATTGACCAGCTTTACTTACCAACCAATTGGAGCAACACATATTCACAGCATACAGAATGATATTTCACAGCACTCCCATTTTCTGTCTAATCGAAAAGGAAGGTTTTAACTTTAACATAGTAAAATTACATATAAAAAATTTATCAAGCAAAAATTACAGTTACAATATCTAGCCTATTTGTATATGGCAAAGTTAAATAAAATATTCTATCTTTCCTATAATTTGTGAGTCTAGAGTTCCATATCTAATTTACCTTTTATCATAATCAAGGAAAATTATAACTATCTAGTCTTCAACTATATCAAAGACCCCAGAAGGATATAAGATTACCTAAGTAAACAGGAAGTGTATTGTAAGCAACTTTCAAAAATCTGGAAATGACAGAAATAGTTGGCTGCCTGGACAGTCACCCAAAGTTCCTATGCAATGTTGGGGCATCCATCTTCATCTTAGAGTCTCTCAGTTGCTTCTCTCTGTGTCCTGTAGAATATCTGGCAGTGTCTTCTGTGAAGCAGGAACCTGAAGGACCATTTCATCTTGTGGTCACCTTTCTATGGGTCTGGCATGTCCATTCGATACAACATTTTGTGAAGCAGTCCAGGCAAGAATAGTTTCTTGCCCAAATGGCTATTTTTGCCAAGAAGAAGATATATTTGAAGTAGCTGGAGAGCTTCTCTTCAGATCCCACCAAGGCCCAGCAGTCCAACAGCCCGACAGCCTACTTATAAACACACAGACGCTTATATTGTTTACAAACTGTATGACCATAGCAGGCTTCTTGCTAACTGCTTTTATATCTTAAATTAACCCATTTCTATTCATCTATAAGGTGCCACATGGCTTGTGACTTACTGGTATCTTAACATGTTGTTTCTCCTCACAGCGGCTGGCAGTGTCTCCCTGATTCAGCCTCCACTTCCCAGAATTCTCTTCTGTTTGTCCGGCCTATACTTCCTGCCTGGCTACTGGCTGATCAGCATTTTATTTACACAGAGCAATATCCACAGCACTTTCCCTTTTCTTTTTCCTTTAAAAAGGAAGGTTTTAACTTTCATATGGTAAAATTACATATGACAAAACAGTTATCTAGTAAGAATTACAGTTACAATATCTAGTCTATTTGTATTTGGCAAAATTAAAGAAGATACCCTATCTATCTTATATTTGTGAGTCTAAGGTTTCATATCCTACTTATCTTTTTTCATAACTAAAAAAAATTATAACTATCTAGCTTTAACTACATCAAAGACCTCAGAAGGATATAATACTACCTGAAAAATGGGAGAAGGATGCAAGCAAATTTGGGAGTCTTGCAGGGTAGAGAGAGACAGCTGGCAGCCTGGACAGTCATCCAAAGTTCTCTTGTAAAATTGGGGCATCTGTCTTTAGCCCACAGGGCTAGAGTCTTTCAGTCATTTTTCTCAGTGTCCTGTAGAATGTCTGGTCATTTCCTCTGTGAAGCAGGAACCTGAAGGACCATTTTGCCAAGCCAAGTTTAGTGGTTACCTTTTTATGGGTCCTGCATGTCCAGTCGATCAAGCAGTCCAGGCAAGAACAGTTTCTTGCCCAAATGGCTATTTTTGCCAAGAAGAAGATAAACTCCATATAGAATGTCTTTGATGTCCATCCTCCTCTCTGAAGTAAATCGGTGCTGCCAGGAGCAGGCATATCTCATTGTCAGAAAGTCTAAATTTTTAAAACATTTTAAATGCCATATTCTGTAGGTCTTTGAAGTATTTGAAGATTACCTATCTAGCTTAAATATATCTATGTATACCTAGAAGACTTAACAAACATTGGCTATGAGTATGATTATCATAGATGACTAATTATTAATCTATTTTTTAATTATCCATTACAATTTTAAATGAGCCATACAAACATAGCACCTTAAACAAGAGTAGAAATATACACACAGTATAACAAAATTAACTTTAAGTTTGTATCAATAAACTAAAATCTACATCAATGTAAAACATTTTAAACGAGTTGTTGTTCTTTAAAATAGGTTCAGCAATTTACCCTTTTATCCTATCATATCTATATCATATCCCCTTTTCTTCTTTAGAAAGAGATTGTATTTATAATCAACCTGTTTTAAATAAAAATATTGTTTTTTCTTAGTCCCACACCAGAGGACTCTTTTGATTTGGGACACAACAACCTCTTAACCTTTTTTTTTTAAGCAATATGCCTGGGTTTAGAGAAGGAATGAGCCAATTCCATCTCCAAAGCCAGCTTGGTATATTTGGGAATTTAGGCATAGCTTTTCTTACTACTTCCTGCTGGAGGGGGGCGCTGTATCTTATGGGGACACAAAGAAAATTTTAGGACCATGGAGTAGTGCTTGAGGGTGTATCATCTGAGCCAGTTGCCTTGAATCCTATCTGGATGTTGGATCATCTGAGCCATGGTGTCATCAGAGACCTTTCAGGGGGTCTTGGCTGGTCAAACCTGATGTATCTTAATCTGGAACAAATCCATAACCTCTGGCTTTCTGTAGAAACAAAAGCAGAGCCTCCTTTCCAAAGCAACATATCCTTACACCCAAATTTTGAAGTCGAGTTACCTTTAAAATATACATTTTGGCATAACTCAACAGCTTTTACAATCAAATGTTTTTCTTCAGTTACGAATATCAAAGAGAACATAATCCAGATTATCTGTGTGATAGCCATCTTTATGTGGTTTATTTTTTTTATATTACCTTTATTGTTTCTTTAAAGACTTTATTTTTAAAAACTATTTGTTTATATAACTGTATATATTCCTTTTTTTCCTCTCTTTCAAGCCTATGTACATTTTTACATACATTGTAAACTATTTTATCTGAATCAGTCTTATTGTGAACCTATTGCTTTAAATTGTAGAATTCTAAGACTGAAAAGGAGCTGTGGCTGTTGGCTCCACCCATTTTAGCTTTCTAACATGGAGGTGGTACATTTACCACCAGCTCTGGGAGCCATCAACTGTCAGAAATAGTGGGTCTATGCTTCTATCAAAGCAGTGTGTAGCCCAGAAACCTCTTTTTTTGTTTTTTACTAGCAAAGGCTAAATCCACCAGGCAGCGTAATGTGTCATTTGTAGAGGCCTTATTCCAGCCATATTGTAGGTTGAGCGTGCACGCCAGGAACCCCTCATAGTAGATAGTAGCTCAAACATGCAGGCTGCTACTAACTTGAGAGAGACAACTAGGAACTGTTTTTAGCTCTGTTTTAGAATCTTTTTTTTCTTTTTCAGGTTTTAGGTGGAAATTCTTGCCAACACGTTGGGCGCCATTTGTAGTTGGAGAGTTTCTCTAGCTCCTGCCAAGTCCTGTCAGTCCCAGAGCCCACTTATAAAATAAACACATAGACTCTTATATTATTTAAACTGTTTGGCCTAATGGCTCAGGCTTCTAGCTATCTAGTACTTACATCTTAAATTAATCCATTTCTATTACTCTATACTTTGCCATGTGGCTTGTGGCTTACCAGTATCTTAACATGCTGTTTCTCCTCACGGTGACTGGCAGTGTCTCCCTGCCTCAGCCTCCACTTCCCAGAATTCTCTTCTGTTTGTCCCGCCTATACTTTCTGCCTAGCTACTGGACAAGCAGCATTTTATTTACACAGAACAATATCCACAGCACTTTGATGACAATCTTTCTCTTTGAAGTAAATTGGTGCTTCTAGGAGCAGATGTGTATCATTGTCCAGAAAAGTCTAAGATTTTAAAATATTTTAAATGGCATATTCTGTAGGTATTTGAAGTATTTGAAGATTATCTACCTAATTGAGTTATATCTATATATACCTAGAAAACTTAACATGACTATAAGTTTGACTATCATAGACGACTAATTATTAAGATATCTGTATATCTTAATTATCCATTACAATTTAAATGAGTTACATAAATATAATACCTTAAACAAGAGTAGAAATATATACACAGTATAACAAAATTAACTTTAAGTTTGTAATAAACTAAAATCTATAGCAATGTAAAACATTTTAAGCAAGTATTTGCACTTTAAAAGTAGGTTCAATAATCTACCTATTTATCCTATCATATCTATATCCTCTTTTCTTCTTTAGAAAGAGTTTGACTATGACCAATAACAACTTGTAACCAACAACCTAAATAAAGACAAACATCCATAATCCATTATTTTGGGAATGTTGTCATAGTGTTCTATCCTCCTTTTCCTCTCTCCTCCAAGCCTACATATATTTTTACACACACTGTAAACTGTTGAGGGTTTATCCCATTTGAATCTGTCTTATTGTGACTCCATTGCTTTAAACTGCAGCATGACTAGGACTGAAATGGCAGCTTTGGCTGCTGGCTCTGCGCACCTCAGCTTTCCAACACAGCAGAACTACGTTTACTGCCAGCTCTGGGGAAACCATGTTCATTGCTGACTCATTGAAGCAGAGGGTCTATGTCTCCATTAAAGCACTGTGTAGCTCAGAAACCTTTTTTTTTTTTTTTTTTGTCTATACTAGCAAATGCTAAATCGACCATGAACCACATGCTTGGAGATACCTCTGTGTACTGTGGCAGGAATCCATAGCCATGCCATGTCTCTCATGACACTCCATCTTTCAGGCAGCTGTCAGGAGACAAGTCTGCACTGCTGCTGGCATGAGACTGTAAGACTAGGAAGCCTAGTGTGGCTTTGTTTCTGTGTGTTCAGAATCTTTAAGCTTTCTTAGGTCTATGTGGATCAATGCCCAACAGTAAGGTGCCAATTGTTGCTGGAAGTTTTCCTGTGTCCTGCCCAGTTTGTAGCCACTCATACCCAAATAAACACACAGAGGCTTATATTAATTACAAACTGTATGGCCTAATGGCTCAGGCTTCTTGCTAGCTAGCTCTTACATCTTAAATTAACCCATTTTTATAATCTATACTTTGCCATGTTGCTCATGGCTTACCGGTACCTTACATCTTGCTTCTCCTGGTGGTGGCTAGCAGTGTCTTCTATGTTGTCTTTCCCCTTCCTCTCTCTTGGAATGTCCCATGTAACCTTATTCTGTCTCACCATTGGCCAGGATTATTTATCAACCAATCAGACAAACACATATTCATAGCACACAGAACAACATTTCCCAAATAGTTGTAATCTATAATTCTAGATAAGAAACATTAAAAATTATTCAAAATGAGATTATTGCTAAAATGATTATTAAAAATTTTATTGAGAATACATTTTTATCTAAAATCATTTTTACTTATAATTTAACCAAATATTGAACATGTACTTCCAATTATATGACAAAACACATACAAAGAAATCAATTCATATCTCTGATTAAAATGTTGCAATATACAATGTAGCCCTACACAAAAAGCAAGTCCCAGTGGATCAAAGACCTCAATATAAATCCAGTTACACTGAATCTGAGAGAAGAGAAAGTAGGAAGTAGCCTTGAACTCATTGACACAGGAAACCACTTCCTAAATACAACACCAGTAGCATAGACACTGAGATTAACAATTAATAAATGGGACCTCATGAAACTGAAAAGCTTCTGTAAGGCAAAGGACATTATCAATAAGACAAAATGGCAGCCTACAGAATGGGAAAAGATATTCACCAACCCCACATCTGAAAGAGGTCTGATCTCCAAAATATGTAATTTTTTTTCAGGAAACTAGATATCAAAATACCAAATAATCCAATTTAAAAATGGGGTACAGATCCAAGCAGAGAATTCTCAACAGAAGAATCTCAAGTGATCGAAATACACTTAAAGAATTGTACCACATCCTTACTCATCAGGGAAATTCAAATCAAATGACTCTGAGGTACCATCTTACACCTGTCAGAATGGCTGAGATAAAAAACACTGAAGACAGCTTATGTTGGAGAGGATGTGGAGTAAGGGGAATACTCCTCCACTGCTGGTGGGAGTGAAAACATGTACAGCCACTTCGGAAATCCATATGGACATTTCTCAGAAAAATGGGAATCAATTTACCTCAAGACCCATCTATACAAATCTTGGTCATATACCCCAAGAATGTTCAATCATACCATGACACTTGTTCAATTATATTCATAGCAGTGTTATTTGTAATAGTCAGAATCTGAAAACAACCTAGAGGTCCCTTAATGAAAGAACAGATGATGAAAATGTGCTACATTTACACGATGGAGTATTACTCCACTGTAAAAAAAAAATGAATTCATGAAACTTGAAGGCAAATGAATGAAACTAGAAAAAATTTTGTATTAGGTAACCCATATCCAGAAAGACAAACATGGTATGTATTCACTCATAAGTGGATATTAGGAGTAAAGTACAGGATAAACAACCTACCATCTATAGCCCCAGAACAAATTGTTTCAGAATATTATTTTAACATGTGTTACAATTGTTTATGTTCTGGAACATTTATTTAATGATGCAAAGATGTGCATTCTTTTATCTTGCATTTGTTTAATTCTGTGAAGCTGCTACTGTGCCTGTTTAAGACACGTGATGGTTTAATAAAGAGGTGAATGGCCAATTACAAGGTGGAAGAAAGGATAGGTGGGGCTGATAGGCAGAGACAATAAATTGAAGGAGAAATTGGGGAAGGAAAGATTGAGGAGTAATAACAAGGAGAGGAAGACACTAGGGGCCAGCCACCCAGCCACCCAGCCAGCCACATTTCTAGCCATGGAGTAAGAAAAAAAAAAGATAATCAGAAATAGAAAATGGAAAAAGCCCAGAAGCAAGAGGTAGATGGGATAATTGTTAAGAAAAGCTGGCTAAAAATAACCCAACCCAAGGCATTTATAAGTAAGAATATGCCTCCATGTGTATTTATGTGGAGGCTGGATGGTAGTCCTCCAAAGAACAAAAAAACCAAAGAGTAAAAAAAGATACAACAGCAACTAGGCAACAAAGAGGGCCCAAAGAGAGACCTATAGATTTCCCTGGGAAAATGATATAGAAGAAGTTTCCTGGATAAACTGGGGACAAGGGTGGAGGGATGGGGGATGGGAATTTGAGGGAGCTGATTGGGCAGGCTGGGTGCTGGAGGCTGGTTGGGGGCATGATGGAGGGGCGGGAGTAATGAAAATGACCTCTTCATGGGGGTGCATTTGGGAGTTAAGTAGAAACCTGGTGCCAGGGAAATTTCCAGGAATCCACAAGGATGACCCCAGCTAAGAATCCTAGCAATAGTGGAGAGGGTGGCTGATCTGCCAACCATTATAATCAGATTGGTGACTACCCTAATTGTCATCATAGAGCCTTTATCCAGTAACTGATTGAAGCAAATGCCGAAATTCACAGGCAAGCACTGGGCTGAGCTCAAGAAGTCCTCCTGAAGAAAGGGAGCAAGGATTGTACCAGCCAGGGGGATCAAGGTCATGGTGGGGAAACCCACAGAGACAGTGGACCTGAGCTCATGGGAGCACTCCTTATCAACAATTAGAGAGCCTGTATGGTATTAACCTCGGCCCTCTGCATGTGTGTGACAGATGATTAACATGCTCTCTTTGTAAGACCCCTAGCAGTGAGATCAGGACCTGTCCCTGGTGCCTAGCTGGAATTTGGGAAACTGCTCCTCATGCTGGATTACCTTGTCCAGCCTTGATGCAGGGGAAGGAGCTCAATCCTATCCCAATTTGATGCACCATGCTTAGTTCAAGTCCATGGTTGGCCTGCCTGTTTCTGGATGGAGATGAAGGAGGAGTGAATTGTGGGGGGAGTACATGGGAGTAGGAGGAGAGAGAACAGGAGGAGAGAAGGGAGGAGAAACTGTGGTCGGTATGTAAAATAAATGAAAAAAGGTTAATAACATAAAATTAAAAAATAGAAAACAATTTTTTCTTGAAACATTATTTTATTCATAACAATAGTAATATAATACATAACCAATATTATTCTAAGAAAATTAAAAGATAAAATACAGATGTCTTTTAGTTCAGTTTTCATTTTGTATTTGTATACATTTCATTCTTGAGAATTTCAAATATGTTGTTTTAGGTGACTTAGTCACTACTCTATTGCTGTGAAGAGACATCATGACCAAGGTAATCTTTATAAAAGGAAGCATTTAATTGGGGTCTTGCTTACAGTCTAGGAGGCTTAGTACATTTTTATCATGGTAGTGGTCATGGAGGCAGGCATAATGCTAGAGACCAAGTAGAGACTTACATCCTGATCCTCAGGTAAAGCTAGAACCTGGGCCTAGTGTGGGCTTTTGAAAGTTCAAAGTCTACTTCAAGTGCTACACTTCCCTCAATTATTCTACTACTAATTATTCCCCCTACTAATTCTTCTAATCTTACCCCTGGTGATTAAGCTTTGAAATATATGAGCCTATGGAGGAAGCCTTCTTATTTAAACCTTCATATTCCACTCCTGGCCCCTACAGGCTTGTAGCCATATCATAATGTAAAAACTGCATTGAGTCCAACTTCAAAAGGCTCTATACTCTATCACAGCCTCAACGCTGTTTAAAAGACCAAAATCGCTGGGCGGTGGTGGCGCATGCCTTTAATCCCAGCACTTGGGAGGCAGAGGCAGGCGGATCTCTGTGAGTTCGAGGCCAGCCTGGGCTACAGAGTGAGTTCCAGGAAAGGCGCAAAGCTACACAGAGAAACACTGTCTCGAAAAACCAAAAAAAAATAAAATAAAATAGAAAAATAAATAAAAAAATAAGTAATAAATAAATAAATAAATAAATAAATAAATAAATAAGACCAAAATCTCCTCTGAAACTCATGGCAATCAATTAACTATAACCCCCGCCCCTGTAAATTCAAAACCATAAAGCACATCACATATTTCTGATATAGAACAGCATGTAATATACACTGCCATTCCAAAAAGAAGTAAATAGAGGAAGTTCTGAACCAAAATGAGACTAAAAACAAGCCAAGCAAACACCCAATTCTTCATCTTGATGTCTGATGTCAAAACACTCTCAGATCTCTAAATACTTTCAGCTTTGTTGACTACAACTACACACTACTCTCTCTTAGGCCTATTGCACACCTGGTCTGTAGATCTCATATTCCATCTCCTGTGTCCCATCTGTCATCTCCAACATCTTGTGGTCTCCAACAAAATCCAGGCTTCACCTTTATAGCTTGACACAATGGCCTCCCTGGGCCTCCATGCATGGACCCCTGACACATACCTGGCCTCAGTGGCTTCTTTATCTGTAGAGGAACATTCCCCAAACCTTTCTCATATCATTGTCTCTCAATCCAAAACCACATGTCCAAAGGTGCTAATATCTGCTACTTCCTGGGGCTGGAACATAGCCCCATTGTCCAATTATATTTGCATAGGCTTTCTTTTGCTGATGGTATCCTTCACTGCTTAAACTTTTCTTTAATTCCTTTTCAAATTTGGAAGCTTATCTGGGTAGGGTATCGCCCTGAGGTCACCACTTCCCTTATTCCATTTAGCATCAGGTTTTTCCTTAAATATTCCATCTCTTTGAGCAATGGACTTAGCTCCATTACACTTTGTGGTGCTCCTTTTCTCCTCAAACTGTACATACTGCATTATGCTCTTTTATTCAGTTTGCTCCTTTTTAGTATAGATCTACAAGAGAGTGATTACCAGGATCCACAGGACAGAGTTAATAGTAGGTTGCCTTGAAATCTCCTCTATCAATAATGCCATTAATCAAAAATGTTTTTAACTTATCCTCAGATTTTTAGTATAAGACCAAAAAAGCAGCTTCATTCTATGCCAAATTATCACAAGAATGGACTCTAGGCCAGTTACTACTATTCTTTGCCTTTGAAGCAGTTCACATGCCCCTCAGAAACATTATTCTGTTCCTCCTAGTGACAAATGCCACTAGGCCCAGTAAGCCCCACCTAATGTTTTCAGCCACTTTTCTAGACCCATGTCACAAAGTCTTTCATAATTCTCCAACGAATGCATGGGCAGGCCTGTCATAGCAGTACCTCACTCCCCATATCTTAGAGTGTTAGGTAATTTTATACCTACTTGACCCAAGCTAGAATCTTCTGAGGGAAGGAAACTTCAATAAAAAAAATCCCTCATAAAAATCAGACGATAGACAAGTATGTAGGGAATTGACAATTTTGATGGCTACTATTGGTTATCGGCTTGAATTAACTACAATCCAGAAATGTAAGGTACATCTGTGGGAGACTCTTTTCTGGGTTTGAAGGGGCTGAATCCACTTCTAGTTCTAACCTTTGAGATAGAGAGATACATGCCTTCAATCCAGATTTTGAGGCATCTTTAATCTGGGTCCTACCTTCTGCTTTAAATCTATAGAAGGACACAGAAAAAGGGAACTTCCACTTTTTTTGTCTGTCTGCCCTCACCTTGCTAATATATTCATTACTTTACTGGCATTAGAGCCTACTTCTTTGGTATTCCAGCATATACTGAAGACCAGATGAGACATCCTGTCTTATGGACTGTGCAACTGGATTCTTGGATTTTCCATTCATAGCCAGCGATTGTTGGATTAACTGTAAGCCATTCTGATAAATCACCTTTAAATCTATATGGAGGGGAATTCATTCTGTAAGTTCTGTTACTAAGAACCTTAATACAATGATTGATGGAGGTGTGCACCCAGCCCATTGTGGGTGGTGGCATTTCAGGGCTGTTGGTCCTGTTTTTTCAAACAAAGCAGGCTGAGCAAGCCATGATGAACAAGCTATTAAGCAGCACTTCTCCATGGTCTCTGCATCAGCTCCTGCTGCCAGCTTCCTGCCCTGCTTGTGTTCCTGCCCTGCTTGTGTTTCCCTCAGTGATGGACGGTTACCTTGAAGTGTAAGCTGAAATAAACCCTTTCTTCCACAAGTTGTCTTGGTAATCACAGCCCTGAGTAGGAGACTTAGTCACTTTTCTTTTTCTGTGACTAGACTCAATGACCAAGGGAACTCTTAAAATGAAGTATTTAATTTGGGGCTTGCTTATAATTTCAGAGGCTTTGTCCATTGTTATTATGTCAGGGAACATGCAGGCATGTTGCTGAGAGAACTACATCCTGATCTGCATGCATGAGAAACGTGGCCTTACATGGGCATTGAAACCTCAAAGCCTACCACTAGTGACACACTTCCTCCAACAGGGCCATACCTTCTAAAATTTCAAGTATTATCAAAAGGTTATATTCTTTGGTGTTGAAACATTCAAATATGAGTGTGTGAGGTCCATTCTTATTCAAAACACATGAGTACAATGAAATATGGTTATACTTACCACCCATTCTAACCTTCCCAAATCCCCTCATATCTTCTTGTCCCCTCTCAACATAACATATCCCCCTCTTAACCTCACATTTTTTTAAAATAGCTCATAAACAGCATATAAGATACTTACTCTTAGAAACCATAATGACATTAAAAAGTGGAACTTCTAATAAGTAATGGAATACATAGAATACTAAATAATTTAGTAGAAGTCTTTATTGTAGAAAAGAGAATCTTTTTACTTCTTATCCTGAAAATACAATGTAGATGGAGTCAGTATGTAAATATTACACAAAGATCTATGAAATATTAAGGAACAGTGAGGTAATCATTAGTAATTCAGGATCAGTGAAAGAAAAGTAACAGTAGCATATCACTTAAGGAAAAACATTGATATTTTTATACAATAAAGTATAATTATTGTCCCCATATACATAAAAATATAATTCATAAGAATTTGAAAGGCTTTCATAAAATAGTATAATTATTTTTCCAGTTGAAAAATATGTATTCCATGGATACTTTTTAAAACTGTGATGCATTTCTTCATTGAGTATTGTAATCAACCAATACCTTTATTAATTTTCTTTAGAGGTATAAATCAATCACAGGTTTTGTTTTCTGAACTATCGTATCATCATGTCATGGTACAGATAATTCAAATGCATTATTCCTTCAATTATTCCTTCAGTGATTAGTTTGTACATTTGAAAACACAAACCTTTTTGACTATGCAAACCTGAGAAAGATTTTTTTTTTTTTGCATTTCACAAGATGCAACCTCCTCTACAGGTTCAGAAAACTAACAATACTCCCACTAGGGATACCAAACAAACCTATTTGAGAATACTACCTTAAAAATTCTTCTTTCATTACTTGATATTTACTTCTGTTCTTTTTAACTTCATGCTTGTAAAAGGTTTTATTATTTGCCAGTCATACTATACAAGCCCCTGCTGAAGGCAGCAATATAATTTTCTTTGAATTATCAGGCTAATTCCCTGCCACAACAAATTACCAATTCCTAAAGAAGCTAATATCTTCTGTGTATTTTATTGATGACAGCAATGAATTTAGAAGTTCATATTCCTGTGTCTGTGAGGGAAAATGTACGATGGGATCCTTATTCCTGCTTTCCCTCCTCCTCTAATTGCTCCTTGGCTTTTTTCAACAACTTTCTCTCTGCTCTATCAAATAAACATGATGAGGTTCCAGTTTGTTGTGGTTAATAACCATGTTTAATCCACGCTTCATTGTGTGCATGACGATGTGTCTCTCTTTTTCTCCCCAGGCTACAACCAGCCAGGATTCCAGGACCCAAAACATGGAAGGTGTCATAATCCTGTTTTTCTCTTTATTATCCCCACTGCCTTCCTAAATTTGAAAGGGCAAAATTTTTAATATCTCATTCTCCCTACGTCATGTTATATTACATTTTCTTTTCAATTCTGTTTCCTAAACAAACTCAATATGTTTATTTATCGTTGCTGCATTTCATAGTTTAAATAATAGTCCATTTTACCTGTATGAAGGACAATGTAGATGTTGGAGATTAACTCAAACCTTCTTGAATTGGGTCTTATGTGTTTATATCTTTTACATAATTTGGGTTGTTATGTAACATCTCTACTGTTACTACTTGAACCATATTTATACATATATTCATGGTCATGCATATTAATTCAAAGATCAATATTATCAGAGTGAAAATTAATGTCATATTCTCTAAATTTCTTTGACACATCTTTGAAATTTACCTGGGAAATAATAGTCAATACTAAGTGAAATACTTCTTGCCATTGAATGGAAGCTATCTACCATCCTTACTTCCTTTTGGTTTTACATTTTGCTTCATTGTTGCCTAAAAATCTTGAAACATTGTTAGAAGTAAGAATAAGACTACCCATATTTACTTTCTCACAGAAAACATCAAAATATTTCATAAGATAAACTACAGGGATTAATGTGAAGTTTGCATTAAATCGAATATTCTTGTTATTTTGGGGATCAAATAAAATTATCTCAAGTATAGTTATTTGAAAATATATGCTGAGATATTTAAGTTTTTACTTATTAGAATGATCTCTTGCCAGGCAGAGATGACACATGCCTTTAATCATAGCACTCCAAATGCAGAGACAGGAGGACCTCTGAATTTAAGACCAGACTGATCTATAGAATGAGTTGCAGGACAGCCAGGACTACACAGAGAAAACTGTTTCAAAAGATAAAATAAAATAAAACAAAAAAGAAAATAAGGATGAACTCTTTAATTGCTCAATGAGTTCTCTATAAAATTTTCTGTAAAGATTCTCTATAAATTATTAAACAAAAATTCCAGTAGTTGGAGTAGCTAATTCTGTAGGAGAAAGTTGAAATTGAGAAACATACCTTTAGGCATTCATCACCTCATGCCCACAAGGTACTATGTGAATATTCACTTGAACAAAACTGTTGTCAAGAGAATATCTTTAGAAACCCAGCTCTAAATCAAAAGGCCAGGCAGATGGCCAAGGTCAAGTTTAAGGAATGATACAAGACATGGAAGAATAAGTGATTTTCCCAGAAGCTTTGTTTTCAGGTATAGTTTTTCCATCATTAAAAACTAAAAAAAAAAAAAAAATCACAAACAGTATTTCATTTTGAGAGTAGTCCCACAGAAATAGCAGTGTGTTTAACATATTTTCCTTATAAATGGTGCAGAATTCAGCTACCAGCAAAACACCAGGAGAATGTTACCAGCTATAAAGCAATGTGAAGCCTCTCTGAAAATTACTGCAAAAGGCACCAATCTATGAGTACAGCAGAATATCGTTAGGAATCATTTCATTGAGTTTGTTTTGTTTTGTTTTGTTTGGTTTGGTTTGGTTTGGTTTGGTTTGGTTTGGTTTGGCCAATCATGTTTGATCCTAGTCTAGGATTCTGGGTTTTTGAGTCTCTGGTTCCTGGGAAGGTAGGCAGTGTAGGACATGGATTTCTTCTCACAGCATGGGCCTCAAGTTAAACCTGACATTGGTCACTTCCACAAAGTCTGTGCCACCACTGCGCCAGCATATCTTGCAGGCAGGCCAGATCAAAGATCAAGGTTTTGTGTCTGGGTTGGTGTCCAGGTTTTTCATTCAATGGCTTGAAGAGTTCCTTCCCTGAACAGAGGCTAAACATAGGGATGAGTGCTCCATGCACACACAAGCTTGACCTCCTTACTTTCAATGAGCTGTGTGTATGTTGTCCTCCTCAGTAGGGCCTGCTGTCAATTTTCTTTCTCAGCACCTTTTTTCTATATGTCTACCTTTTGAATATTTCCTTCCTGATGAAAACTAAAACTGCTTTCCCTCTGACCTGCCATTTCTCCTAAGAGGAGAATTATAAAGAGGCATTATAAACCAGAATATTAAACCATTTGGGGTTACTATTCTAAAGCTTAGACTGAAGTGAGAATGACATGGATTAACAACCTGTTTTTATTTTGATAATTTGCATTTGTGTTCATGAACTTAGTTTAGAACTTAGAATGAGTAGTTTGTTTCCCTTATATATTTGAACTCCAGGTAACTGTCATTATTCCAACATTTGAATAAGCTATTTTGTCTACTATTTTTGCTCAAATTTATTAGAACCATTGAAATCATACTTGTGGGAAAATAGACAACACAAATATTTCAGAAAATTTCAATGCAGTTTCATATGTGAGGCAAAGTCTATTTATGGAATACACACAAATATATTCTTATAGACATATTCAGACTATTTCAGAGAGGAAAACTCATAGAGCATTATCTTTATAGCTCCAGTTTGACTTCCACTAGATGATAAACACTTCATTAAACTATAGTTTTGTCAAATGTATGCTAATTCATTGATTAATTGACATTAGTACCAAAAGTATATAAAGAATAAAGGTAAAGGAGTTTTATCAACCTAATTCCAATATTAGTCTCCTTTCTACTCTCAGTAGAGTAGAACAGTAATTCTCAATAGACATGTGGTCCTCAGTAGACCTCCAACTCCCAAAATGACTTGTTGCCTCCTTTGTTGTCTGAATATTCCCATAAAATCTGCTAAAAAAAAACAGTGAATAAACAATATAAGTCCCCAATAAGTTGCTATACAGAATTGGGCACTGAATAAACAATATAAGTCCCCAATAAGTTGCTATACAGAATTGGGCACTATAGGATACTGAGTACATTTAAAGTGAAATGTATCATTTATAAATGCAAACATATTTCTTTGAATAATAAGAGACAAAAAAGAGTCATAACTATCTCAGTGTTACCTAAGTAAATAATATGGAATTGGCAGAAAAAACATCATGCAAATATCATAGATACAAGAGATGTTTTTTTGTATACATGAAGGTTACTAGTAGAAATTAAAGAAGAAAAATATTTTATTACTTTCTGATAATTTCAGAGTAAGGACTATTAGTGAGTTAATATTCTAATCATTATTAACATGGGGTATGATATGGTAAGAAACAAAATAGGTAAGCAAATTCTATATGATCATTCACTGTTTTCTAATTATTTGTTGAAGGATTAATGGGGGCAAAGAGATGCATATGTATCATTATGTCTTCTAAATTCATAATAGGCCCTACACAGAATGACTTTACAAAAACTTATCTGTCATTGAAATTCTGAAATTACACGTAAATGTGTTTAATAGCATTTTAAACATGTATATGTAATTATATATGTATATATATATATATATTCACACATGTACACACACACATATACATATGTAAAATTAAAGCAAAATTTTCAGAAAATAAGTAAATTACAACACATTTCCTTTGAAGATAACCTCAAATAATGGATAAGAAATATCATTTAATCTGATAAAATCAACAAGATATAAATTATCAATATTGATTTTCAATTCTGAATTATTCAATATAAGTAAAAATTCATTTCCACATTTAAATATTAAGTTTCTCATGATATCAATTCAAGACTTGTTAATGTTAAATAATAAATTATTAACATATATACAAGGCAAAATATTATCTAAACTACATATTATATCAATATCCCAAAGAAAAGTCATAGTAATATTTTGCATAGATAGCCCTATCTTTAAAGAAGGCCTGATATCAAATTTATAGCTCAATAATTCATACAGTAACTATTTTAAAACAAATGCATGGTTGTGTCATGTGTCACTTTTGAATGATTAATTTTAACTGGATTGGATTGATAATTTTTAACACTTTGCTTACTAAAGTTAATATTGTATTATTTCTTTTTCAAAGTGAGTATACATTAAATTTACAGCAACATATACTGAGTATTTTTGATTTTTTACTTTTATTCAGTATCTTTTTGACCCCTTTTCTTTGCAAATAAAATAAATTGAAATAAGCAATAAGTAATAAGCAATGTGATTTATTTGATATTTCTAAGTTTGTCCTTTTTCTGAGCTTCAAGAGCATAACTTTACAAATTGTAAATCAAATATTTTTAAGTTCCAGGCTGCTGGAGGACATATTTTTTAAATGCTACATTCTAAATTGCAATTAATTTTTCTACCCCTTTGAGCACATTTAACTCTGAATTTGTTACTTTAATTAAACTGAATAATTCAAATATTAAATGAAACTGTGTAACCTCAACTAATTGAAAAGCAAGTGGCTGATTACTGAGTATGAGGACAGATTTAAAACTGTACAGTTTGGTATAAAACTCATTTAATTTAACATGTACTTAAAATTATATTCTGGTGAATATGGAGATAAAGAATAATCTGTGTATGGTTAGGTGTATTCATCCTTCCATGTTTACATTAATGTAGATGTATGTATTTATGCAACTATACTTTTACATATAAATTTTTGTGTTAAATAACAGTATAACCAGTTTCATGCTTAAATAAACTCACATAAATGTCTGTCTGTCTATCTGTCTGTCTGTCTCTCTATATATACATACACACACACACACACACACACACACACACACACACAGCAATATATTGCTGTGTGTGTGTGTGTGTGTGTGTGTGTGTGTGTGTGTGTGTGTATGTATATATGAATATATGTGATGCCTTCTGTTTGTTTTGTTAAATAGTATTGAATATGCTTTCTGGTTGATATGTTACTCATACTAAATTTTAATAAAACTTTCTTTTACTCTCCTTGATGAGAGAGTCTAAGGTCTGACTAATTACACTATTTTTTTTATTACAAAGTTGAATTACATTAAGTTGGGATTTTTAAATTGCAGAAATTATTATTACATTAACAAATAAATATAGAGTATCAAAATGTCTGAAAATATGCACATTCCTTTACTTTGAATTATAAAAGATTTAAAGTATGTTCCAGTATGAATGATTCCAAATTTATTGACAGCTAAAACACATGTAGGCATAAATTAATAAAATAGTTCAAATTATATAATATGTAAAATATATGTGTCTCTGTGTGTATAAATTTGATTCCTAATATTTAATAGTAAAATCAACAAATTATAATTTTAATAAAATAAACCTATGTTGATTCCTACAATAAAATAATATATAATTAAATCATTTGCAATTTTACAGAGCAAGTAATAATGCCTGTTTCTTTTCTTTTTTTTTTAATTTTTAAGGGGAGAGTATATTTTAGATTCAAATTCCTGATTAGAGTACATCATAGCATGGAAGTCCAGGCAATAAGGATTTGAAGCTTGTAGCCAAAGCCACAGTGAAGGACAGAGAAAGCATGGATGCATGATTACTGGCAACTCTTTTCCCTCTAACACTGTTTAGAACCCAAACTCAGGTAACAGTGCCATACACACTGAGCAAGGTATTCCCATCTTAGTTCATAAACCTATTCTTCTTCAAACACTGAGACATGAAAACTTGATGCAGATGATCCTCACTGATATTCTTATAAAAGAAATCTTGTCCTTTGACCTTTTGTTACCTTTTCACAGGAATATACATTTCTAAATCATCTTTAATTTTTCTTTGTAAATGTAAAATTAGTCATGTTAACATAAACTTAGCTTTAATCAGCCAAATGCATTTGAATATAGCTGGACCTTTCCAAAATCCTCTTTATTCTTTTATTTCTATTTCTATTTCTTTTCTTTCACGTTGCTAATTATTCTGAAGGAAAACAGATCAGAGTGCAGTGCCTATATACACAATTATGTAAGTCTTAAGCTTAATTACTATGTTTACATTTAGATAATGATTACTTAAACTTAATTATGAATGAAAGGTACTGATTTATAAGTATTACTTGTTGAATTTATTGCTGTGTGAATACCAGGGTTGTGTCCTAGCCACAAGCATCCATCTTAAGTCTAATGAGATTTTCTCACTTACCTGTACAATATCAATGGACAATCAGTTTCATTTCTTCCTTTGCTCTCATTATAATTGAAAGACTTAAACCTCTATTCATGGTATAGTGAAAAAAAAAGATTCAAAGAGAATTACATGCTCTGTTGTATGAATCGTCAATAATGAATTCAGTATTATAATTAAATGCTATTCTAAATAATTGAGAAATAAATTCTAATTGAGATTAATTAAAATCATAAATTAATATATTTGCATTTCAGTATTTTCATTATTTCATGCATTTAGATTTTTCACATTTTACTGTGTGAATTTTCCTTGTGTGTTGACAAATAAAACTTCCCTGGAGATCAGAAGGTGGAGCTAGCCACTAGTTAACTATGGAGGCCATTCCTTTGATCCCCGCACTTGGGAGACTCATGCCTTTAATCTCAGCACAATCAGGAGGTGGAGACAGGAATATAATGTGGGTGGAGACAGAATCTTGACCCACCTTTCAGTCTGAGGATCCAGAGAGGTAAGAAGTCACTAGTGGCTGCTCCTTTGCTTCCTATTTGTGTACAGATTCCTCAATCTATACTTTACCACTACATGGATAATATCTTACTAGCTGATTCAAATGTACATACTTTAGAGAAAATGTTTGAAGAAGTAAAGAAAATTTTGCCTTGTTGGGAATTACAACTTGCCCCTGAAAAAATACAAAGAGGAGATTCTATTAACTATTTAGGATATAAAATAGGTCTACAAATAATTAGACCCCAAAAGATGCAAATTAGGGAAGATCAATTACAGACTCTTAATGACTTTCAAAGATTGCTAGGAGACATTTCCAATCTAAAAGCCCACTATTGGGGTAAAAAATGATGAACTCAGTAATTTTTTCAAAACCTTAGATGGTGTTAATATCTTAAACAGTCTAAGAGAATTATCAGCTGAAGCTGAGAGAGAATTGGCTTTGGTGGAAAAGATATTACAGGATGCACATGTGGACTGTGTGCATCCAGAGCTGGATTGCTCTCTATGCATTCCCCTACAAGGATTTTAAAGCAGAGGGAAGATGTGATCTTATAATGGATATTGTTATTACACAAACAGAGTAAAAATTTAAAGACATATGTGGAAAAGGTCTCTGAGTTGACTCTAAAAGAAAAATTGAGACTTTGTCAATTGACAGGAATGGACCCAAAAGAATGTCAGTACCGTTTTCTAATGCTGAAACTTCATCTTTATGGGCAGAAAATGAACAATGGCAAAGAGCTTCCAGTAAGTTTCTTATATAAGTAAACTCCACTACCTGTAGGAGATAATACAAAGGATATTCAACAAACTAAAATTTGGCAAATGGGCATGTTTCATTTTGCAGAGTTTTAGAAAATTAAAGTATGTACACCTTATCATAAGCACATACTCAGGATTTCAATGGCCAACTGCTATGAGTTCTGGATAGGCTAATTTTATAATCATACATTTGTTAGAAGTTATAGCCATCATGGGGATAACTGTACAAATTAAAACTGACAATGCTCCAGCATATGTCTCTAGTAAAATGAAACAGGCTTTTTGCATACTACAACATAAAACATATTACAGGCATACCACACAATCCTACAGGACAAGCAGTTATAGAAAGATCTAACTGAACTCTAAAAGATGTGCTTAGTAACCAGAAAGGAGTAATAAAACCCCTCAGAGCTAGACTGAATAAGGCTTGGTTAACTTTAAATTTTCTAAATGCTAATGAGAGAGGAACAACAGCTACAGAGAGACACTGGATAATAGAAAAAAAAAAACTAGTGAATTAAATCAGCCTGTATACTGTAAAGATGCGTTGCCCTCAGAATGGAAACCAGGGTATGTGTTACGTTGAGGAAGGGGTTTTGCTTTGTTTTTCCCACAGGAGAAGAAAAGCAATCGATACCATCAAAATTGATAAAGATTAGATTTATATAAGAGAGACCCATTGATTAGAAGAAGTTATAGTTTGCCACACCACATGGCTAATCAATCTAATCTAAGTTATAAGACTAAAAACTGTTTTTCATTTGATCAGATATAATTTGTCAAAAGGGAAACTCTCTGAAGTTAGATTTGGGACCTGGTTTTGTTTTTGTCTTTCCAGTAGAATGAAGGCATCCAGCTAAAGAATCTGAAGACTACTAGGCCAATGGGATATCTGAAGAAAAAGAATGAATCATCCAGAGAAAAATGTCCTAAGAAAAAGAGTAAATTGGCCTATTGGTATATCACATTTCCAACAGGATAAAATTTCATAACTCTTCCAAAATGTTTGTTTCTGCTGTTCTTTATAATTCAAATGGTCTTTTTGTATTCCCAGTTCAATTAAAAATTAAAGCTGACTTTGGAGTGAAGAGTGGCGCTCTCCTTTTCTTAATCCAAGCATGTTGTCAAAAGAAAACTCAGATTCTATGTCTAATATCAGAAGAGCCAGCTGGTATGGGACAGAAAAAAAAAAAGATAAAGGACTGTTGTCACAAATCTCTTACCCCCTCAAATTTATTTTGACTTTTTAAAACTTTTCTTTAGATATAGTACTATCATAAAATTTAAACTTTCCATTTTGATATTAATGATGTTTCAGTTTTCTACAATGACTGATAAACTTTCCTAACAGTAATCTCTGAAATCTCCAAAAAGATAATGGGGCCCCATAATGATGATTTCACGTGGATTGTGGTAATGTCACTAAGCTGACAGACATGACCCAAAGATCATCTTTGGAATACAAAGTGCTTAGCACAATTTCAAGGTGGGTTGCTGAAGTGGTCCAGACTCATATACTACTCTAGCCAGTACTTGAGACAATCCTTGCAATTTCTCATTACACAGAGACTAGATAACAAACAATACAGCTAGCTCTCCTAGGACTTGACTATTAACTCAAATTTTTTTCAGGGTCCCCTAAAGATACTGTTGCACCCAGACAGCAGAAAGTAATTTTATGAACATGATGCTCATAATCCCAAGCGGTAGGGTGATCAGTTTTTTTTTTTTAATTCAGTGGGTTATGGATATGTGTTATCATCTAAGGGGTTTGGTTACAAATTGTTATTGGTAATGATTAGGAAAAAATCTGAACAGAGGAGATTAGGCTCAAGTAACTTGTTCTAAAATGAAAAAAAAAATTGGTGATATAGAAATAGGAAAAAAGAGCAAATTATTGAATCTACTTTTAAACCAAAAACAGCAACTGCTAGTTTTAAATATTTCACATTGGCTTAGATTTTTAATATTGATACAAATTTGAGGTTACTTTTGTCATTATATATATATATTAGAAATTATAGGATAAAAAGGTAGATTATTGAATCTACTTTTAGGCCAAAAAAGTAACTACTAGTTTTAAATATTTTATAGTGAGATAGATTTTTTGTATATTGACACAAATTTAAGGTTATTTTTGTTAGAACACACTGTACATACATTTCTACTCTAGTTCAAGGTATTGTACCTATACAGCTCATCTAAAAACATAATATAAATTTCTAGTCCTTGAAAGTTATTATTACATGGCCGGGCGTTGGTGGCGCACGCCTTTAATCCCAGCACTCGGGAGGCAGAGGCAGGCGGATCTCTGTGAGTTCGAGGCCAGCCTGGGCTACCAAGTGAGCTCCAGGAAAGGCGCAAAGCTACACAGAGAAACCCTGTCTCGAAAAAACCAAAAAAAAAAAGAAAGTTATTATTACAAAGTATTTATGATAAAAGAGAAATGCAGTTTAGCAGTTATTTTCCTATTACAATCAAACTTGCACTCATGTTAGGTATGTGCTATGGGATGTCTTTCTGTATGCTGTAAATATGTCTTGTTCCCATTGATTAATAAATAAATAATGTTACATTGACCTATGGCAGGGAAGAATGGATCCAGATGGGAAATCCAAGGGAGATAGAGAGAGAAGAATAGTGGATTTGGGAAAAATTCTCTGAGCCTCTGCCAGGAGAAGCAAGATGTAAGAGAACAGATAATGCCACTAAGTCATGTGACAAAACATAGCTTAATAGGCATGGTTTGAGATAAGTTGTAAGAGCTAGCTAGCAAGAAGCTTGAGCCATAGGCCAAACAGTGTGTAGTTAATATAACACTCTGAACGATTATTTTATAAGTGGCTGCAAGAGCTTGGATGGGAGAGATTTATCTGGACTGCAGGGCTAGGTGGGACAGAGAAAATTCCATCTATAGGTATGTTTTCAAGGTCAAACAGAGATATATTTTATATAGGTAGGTGGTCTTCGAGCACTTCAGGTATCTATAGAATATGTCATTTAAGATTATTTAATAACATAAGCTTATTTTTTTTTTTATGACAATCAGACATGTCTGCTCCTGGCAACACCAATCTACTTCAGAGAAGATGTTGTTCATCAGTGAAACTATGTATGGAATTTACTTTCTTTTTGTCAAAAGTTAGCCACTGGGCAAGAAGCTACCCTTGCCTCAACTACTGACAGTATGCTATCTAAACTGGACAAGCAGGACATAAAAGAAAGTGACTGTTGGACCTTGACAAGAGAGTCTTTCAAAAGCCTTGCTTCACAGAAAAGTCTGTCAGATATTCTAGGCCTGTAGGCTGAAGATGGATACCTCAATGTTACAGAGGAACCATGAGTGATTGTCCAGGTAGCCATCTCTTTCAGTTATTTCTAAATTTAGAAAGTTATTTACTCTCTACATCCTATTTACTTAGGTGATATTATATTCTTCTCCAGTCTCTGATAGAATTGAAGACTATACAGTTATAGTTTTCATTGTTACCAGATTCAGAAAAGAAATTCAGGAAAGAGGTGTAAAGTATATAAAATTGAGAAACATGAAAAGTTAGTTTAGGGATAGGAATGCAAGTTAGAATAGAAAGTGAATTAGGTACAACACTTTGGATTCACCAAGATAGGATAGATATTGGACTAGACATTGTTAAAGTAATTATTGCCTGTATATATTTATTGTACTTATTATATATAGTTTTTATATATTAATTAAAACCTTCATTTTTTATTTAGACAAAAAGGGAAAATGTTGTGTGATATTTTGTTTGTGTTCTGAAAAATAAATTTTGCCTGGTGATCAGAGGTCAGAGCTAGCCACTCATTAACCATAGAGGCCAGGCAGTGTTGGCTCATACCTTTAGTCACAGATCTTTGGAGGCTCATGACTTTAACCCCAGCACAATCAGGAGATGGAGACAGGAATATAACGCAGGTGGAGATAGAATCTTGACCCTCTTTATAGTCTGAGGATCTGATCTGAAGAAGTAAGAAGTCACTAGTGGCTGTTACTTTGTTTCTCTGATCTTTCAGGTTATTACCACAACATTTAATTCCTGGTTGTGGTGATATTTTACCTGTGTCACACAATAAAATTTACCTGAGGATCAAAGAAAAAAGCCAGCCACTACATGAAACATAAAAGTCAGGCAGTTGTAGCACATCCCTTTAATCCTATCACTCTGAGGAGGCAGAGATCTGTCTGATATCTGTGAGTTCAAGGCCACATTGAAAACAGAGCCAGGCATAGTGGCACACACCTTAAATTCCAACACTTGTTGACCATGTAGGTCTGGAGGTCTGTACAGACAGACAGGAAGTGGTAGAGCTGGATAGGAAGAGGAAGTGATGAAGCTGGATGGACAGAGCAAATGAAATAACAGAACAGAAAGGCATATAGGTGTGGGTATACAGGAAGTAGGTCTCTCTTTGGAAGCTGCACAGTTGGTGAGTTGAAGTTAACTGTGACTTGTCCTATTCCTCTGATCTCTCAGACTTTAACCCCATTTTCTGGCTTTAAGTTTTTTATTAATAAGACCATTTAGGAATTCATCTACACCTGGTTTTTATTGATAAGTATAATTAGGATCACACTTCAATATTTCTTTTTACCAGAAAAATTTGGAAGTAATTTGAGGTATATGGAAACATTATTATGGACATGGAAATTGAGGAGGTGAGGTATTTATGCATTGATTTTTCAGTAAAATTGAATATTATAATTTCAAATACTGACTTTTAATTAATGAAATAATATCTACAGGAAGGGTGTTGATACTCTATGAAAAAAAAAACTACATAGAACAAGTGAAATTCTGTTGCATGTTTTCCATAGTAGAACAATTGCTAACAAGGTAAATTCATATTTCAGAATTTTACAGAATCAGATAAAAATTATTCACATGATACTCATATCTAGTGCCGTATAATTATGATGACTTTGTTGGACAAGTTCCAAATTAAGATCTCTACTAATAGAATTAAAATTTTAAGTAACCATTTCTCCTAGCAGCAATGGTGAAATGATGCTAAATTTTGCTTATTTATATTTTCTTGGTAATTTGCTCATCTTGCTATTAACAAGATGATCTACTTCACACAATTTACTTTGTCAGTTTATTTATTTGTTTCTTTGTTTATTCATTTATTTTCATTTTTCTGACAAAGTTGTTCTGTGTTGCTCTAGTTGTCCTGGAAATTATCATGTCCACCAGGGTGCCTTCGAATTCACAGAGACCCACCTGTCTCTGTCTCCCTAGAGCTTGAGATTAAATGCATGTACCACCACCACACAGCACTTTGTCAATTTATAAGTCTGTTTCAATTCTTTTCCCTTGAAAGTTCACCAAAATGATAGTCAATATATTTAGGACAAATGATGTACAATTTATGCATACTTTCTTGCTCAATATTGCTGTGAACTAACATTATTTGACTACATTATTTTAACTTTTTTTCTATACTATTGGAGTGTTCTATCTATATTCTATTATTTTAGATGGACTCAAGGAAAACTTTGCTATTTCATTATGTATTATTACTGTTTGCACAGGTGAACAGAAACATTATCAAAGTAAGGCAAATTAATGCAATAGAAGGAATAGCCACGCATTTTTAGTTGATATGTTTCAAAATAGCAAAGATAGAGAATCTCAAAGTCATACCTATTTCTGTAATGCATTTTCTTTTTTATGCCATACAAAATTTTATACATTTTCTTTATTGAGAATGAATATTGCTCATAGAATTAAAGTACCATTATGCTCAACATCATCAATCATGTAAAGATCATTTACACCAGATGAGATTTGGGGACACTCCAGAGGAGCAACCTTAATATAATTAATATTTCTAGTAATTCTATTGCAGATAAGTTAAAATGTAGTAAATACTTATTTTGGTGAAATATTGACTTAGGTCTTATTATGTGCAAGTACTGAAAAAAACATCAAACAAGTCAATGGTCTCAAAGTTGACATGATCCCACATTTAGCAGTATAAGTAAAAATAAAATTAAAAATAATCAGTTGTTACAGAGGAAGCAAACTTACCTTCAACAAATTTAGGTTAATGTCAAAACTTAACTTTGAAATATCATTCTGAAAAGTATTCCTTATAAAAAAGAAAATATTAATGATTCAAATGAATGACTTCAAGTATAAAGGAAATTTTAAAGTCTTTACACTAAAAGCCACTTTCAGAAGAAATAAAATGGAGATATATGAGACAATGTCAACTAGCAATTTCTATCAAAATTCTATTTCTTATAGAAAAAATGAAAATAAATTATCCTTCTAATAGTTTACTTATTTCACAATGAAGAATATGATATGATGATATTTTGCTATGAAAAGTTTTTTGTCTTTATTGTTTAATTAACTTAAGTAAGTGATTTCATTATGAAATTTTCATATGGATTTGTTTGATCATTCTTAATCATCTTTTTCCTGTACCTTTGACTGTTTATGTGTCTTTCAACCCCTAGTAGTCTTCTTTCTGTTTTTATTTCAAATGTGTATTATCACCTTCCCTAATATTCTACAAATATGCCCATTCCACTTTCATAATCCTTGTTTTTTTTTATATATAATGTCATGGCCAACTCATATTCAAATTGATCCTCCATCTATATTAGCATGTCAACTTCTTTAGACAACACACATATACACATAAATATGTACACACACATAAACACAGATTTATATGCACATAAGTGAATTTATGCTACTTTGATTGACAATTCTCTCCACAAAAGCCATAGAGTACTGTAAGAAACTCTCCAACTTGCCTGAGAAAACACTGGTTGAGTCAGAGTAACTTGTTATCTAGCTATCATAATACCAGACAGTACTACATTGTTGACTAGGGAGGGCATGCAATTAATAGTCAATTACAAGTGTGATAACTATAAACAACAATCACAAGAATAACCACAAGACAAAACCTTAAAGATATCTAGTAGTATTGGTATATGGATGGTATTCCACAGATACCTGCTTTGACTTGAGAACCACTTAACAGTAAGAAAATCCTACCTGGTACTAGAAACCTAGCAAAAAATGAAGGTTGTGATATCATGGATCTTAGAGGAAAATGTACTACTACTATATTATTAGACTAGTTTAATTTGCAATTGTACCCTAAAATTTATTCTTATATCCATAGATGAGACTTTCCCCCTCTATTAAAGAAGGTTTTCATGGGAGCAAATGAATATCATTAAGAAAACCACAGGAGGTCATAATATTGAAACCAAATCTTTAGGGGGAGTATAACCTCCATCTAAGGTTCAGGGATCATCACCAAAGAGGGGACAGGAAGGTTTTAAAAAGCAGAGAAACTAATTGACTGCTATGATGTTGAATATCTTAGACATGTCAGGGAAGCTACACACATGGTGCCTCAAAAATGAGGCTTTTGGAAAAAAAACGAAACAAGCACGATAGCAACAGATGTGCTTACATGGAGGAGATAATCTCTAAGGTCCCATGTGTGATTAGACTACAAGAACTAATGGCAGCTGAGAGATGGAGAATTAGTCTCTCCCAAGGGCCTATAATTGGTTATCCAAGTAAAATCAGCCTTAAAATTGCATACATAAAAGTGACAACAAATGAGCTCATCTGATTATATTTATAGATTTATAAAAATGTATATAATAATATTCAAAGAAGAAAAGGCCATCAGTTAGAGAGGGAAGTAGGGGGCATGGGAGAGTTTGAAGGAAGGGACATAGGATAGGTTGGAGGGAATTAGGGGAAGGAAAGAAGTGATGTAATTTAATTTTAATTAAAATAAAAATAATTATAAATTAAAGGTTTTAGGTTCTGATATAAAAAAGAAAGAAAAAATAATAAAAGAGAAAATTCTAAGTCTCATCATTTGATGTTGGGAGCAAACTTTACGTCAAACAACCACATTGCATTTTTTTTCTCTCTCTTGAAATTAGATATACCTGTATAACATACTCATACCAACATGAGCAAGATGGAAGTTTCATGTTTTAGTCATAGGATTTAAGTATTGTTTTAATATTATCCATGATCTGGTTGCCTGCTACTCTATCATTAAAAGTAAAACATGGCAGAAACATTCCATAAATGAATATAGTCTGCAAATTTTGAAAATATTTAATTGACTGGTAGCTTGAAAAATTATTTAATACACAGACTTGTGAATGCAAAAAAGAAACTGTATACTGATGTCACCTACACATTTGATACTATAGATCATGCAGCATAAAGGAAGCATTGCATAAACTATTTAATCTCCAAGAATATTTTAAGAAGAAGTATAATAAGAGTTTCAATGTGCTTACTCTACTGAATATGATCAATTGATTATATAAGAAATACATACAAGAAATAGATATTTTTCCAGAGGTATTTGATTTTTAGATTTCAATAAAACTTCATATGAATAAATTTCTTAAAATATCTCAGCATAATACTTGTTCACAGATAATATAATCATACTCAAGATATTTAAATATATTTATTCATAATAATTACATCTTTGTATATTCTTTTTGATGTATTTTATATAAAGTTTATATTTTATAAAATGTTAGATATACATACATATTTTAAAGTTTGATCATTCATATTATTTTGAAAATCAATGATGTGTGCTTGATTTTGTAACCATTAGATAATAATAGAAAATGTCTCATACTTCTGGAAGACTTTATATCAATCAGTCTTATTAATTTTTTTAAACTAGCCAAATAATTTCATGTATTTACAAAGTTATTAGATGTAAGTATATTAAGAAAAACATATTCTTTATGAATGTGAATACTCAAATTTCAAGAAAACTTTACAATTTTATCTCAAAGTTTATTGGTAACTCTACAGACTTCTGCTATTCCCGTAGGTTTAAATGTTTTCAAAGAAGTATTGCTTGTAAAGCAGAGAGAGTAGTAAAATTAATATATTCATCTAGTTGAATGAAAATACAGACATTTTCTGGGGATGTCTTTCTGTATGCTCAGTGGAAGGCTGAGTCAGGAGACACTGCCAGCCACCACCACCTTGAGATGCAAGATGTAAAGTACCGGTAAGCCACAAGCCATGTGACAACTTATAGATTAATAGAAATGGGTTAATTTAAGATATAAGAACTAGATAGCAGGAAGCCTGCCACGGCCATACAGTTTATAAGTAATATAAGTCTCTGTGTGTTTATTTGGGTCTGAACAGCTGCGGCCCAGGCAGGACTAGAGAAAACTCCAGCTACAGACATTGCCTGTATATTCTGGAAGAATTTGACAGCTTATTCCACTGATACTTCCTTAGCACTATTCATGGAAACAATCTAATCATTTTTCAAAAGTTGATCAGTTAATGAAAATATGGTACACATGCACATACTGTTCATCTCTATAACTATACACAAGTAGGAAAATGAAGGTAAATGGATGTAACTTGAAAATACCATATTGAGTGAGGGGAGCAGACCTGCTAAGAGAAATGTCAAATGTTCTCTCTCATCTGAGGCTCCTTCTTCCAAATCTTCAGATTTGAGTATATATTCTCAAGTAACAATAGAAACAAGAAAAGTGAAAATAGACCATGTTGTGAGGTATGTAGAAAAGGGAATATTAGTATACAGGGGATAGAAAAGGATAAATAAATAAAAGCAAAAAGACTTTAATAGGGGATGAGCTCAACACACATTTCTTTCTTTCAATAATAGAAGTTTTATGCCGGGCAGTGGTGGCACACGCTTTTAATCCCAGCACTCGGGAGGCAGAGGCAGCGGATCTCTGTGAGTTCGAGGCCAGCCTGGGCTATCAAGTGAGTTCCAGGAAAGGCGCAAAGCTACACAGAGAAACCCTGTTTTGAAAAACAAAAACAAGAAGTTTTAGAAAATACAACTTTTCAGTGAAGTTATATTAGTTTGTTTCAATTACATCACCCGATGTTTTCATTACTTTTTATTGTTTTTATGTACAATAAATTTAACTGATCATCATGTTCAGATTTCTAGTTTTCTGCTGAGTTCACTGTTTATAACTACTTAATCTTTTACTGAACCTTATGGACAAGAGATACAATGTTTCCTCATTTTATACATTTTTATTTTATAAATTATCTATGTATGAATTGGTTTATTGTACACTCTTTAGAGTAAAAAAATTCTTTTTATAGTAAAATATATCTCCTCTGTTGGAATAAATAAATAATTCATTCCATTTTATAAAGGGATATTTTTAATTGTGTGTGTGTGTGTGTGTGTGTGTGTGTGTGTGTGTGTGTATAGGATGCCTATATCTTTGTGAATCTGTGGTATTGTGTTCCCTGAAATATTGTGCATGCTAATAAACTTATCTGGGGTCAGAGACAGATCAGCCACAATATTAAACGTAAGGATAGGCAGTGGTAGCACACGCCTTTAATCCTAGCATTCCAGAGGCAGAAATCCATGTGTTCAAGGATATGGCCAAGCATGGTGACTCACGCTTTTAATCCCAGAAAGTGAGCCTTTAATCCCAGGGAGTGGTGGTAGAAAGCAGAAAGGTATATAAGGCGTGAGGACCAGAAACTAGAAGCATTTGGCTGATTAAGCATTCAGGCTTTCGAGCACAGTTCAGGTGAGAGCCATTGGGACGAGGACACAGAAGCTTCCAGTATGAGGAAACAAGACCAGCTGAGGAATTGGCCAGGTGAGGAAGCTGTGGCCTGTTCTGGTTCTCTGATCTTCCAGCATTTCACCCCAATAACTGGCCTCAGGTTTGATTTTATTAATAAGACTCTTTAAGATTCATGCTACATGAATCCAGTTTTATGTCAAGCTCAAGTATATCTTAGATGTCTATAGTTTTTAGTCATTAGGAAGGAAAGTTCTAGAATCATTAAATTGTTAGTGTGAGGACATAAACCCAGGAATGCTGTTTCTCAGTCATTTGTTAAGTTGGTGTTCAGCATCATAAAAAATGTGTCTTCCGAAGGTTTTTTTTTTGCCATTAATCAGTTCCCTTTATAACTGAGAATTCTTGTAGTTTTGTATCTTCACTAGCATTCAATATCGTTGAATTTTGTAGTTACCAATTCAAAGGATATGCAGTTGTGCCTTTCTGTGTTTTAAATTTTTATTGAACCAATATGAAAAGGCTTGAAGTCTCCATTCAAATAAATTCATACTGTTATTCCTTTTGTCTTTCCAGATATTTTATCTATTTTTACCATGTTATTTGTTATTGTATTAATAATTTCTGTTGATCCTGTTTTTTTCCAGGTATGAACTACTTATTACTCTATTTGCATTTCCATATTTTTATCATTTCAGGATCATCTTTTCATTCTCTCTATAATTGCTTTTATGAAGCAAATTTTTGAAAATTTAGATAAATGATTTTATATTGTAGGTATTATTTTTGATATAGTATCCAGGAGTGACAATCACACTAAATATCATATTTGTTTCCACAAATGAAATTATCCTTCAGGGATTCTAACATGTCTTCCTTCTTGTGTCAATTTGTTTGTGTTGGAGCCATTAGCAGCAGGTTGTAAGATTAAACAAACACTTCTCCATCCAGATTATTTACACAGCCATACAAACACATTACAAAATATGTTTGAAAATAAAAGCCCTTTGGAAGATCAAAAGAGAGGGCAAATACTTAGCTTAATTTGTTCTAGATTTTGCTAATACTAGATAAGATTTTGAGTAAATCAAGCATTCCTTTTTTTTTTTTTTTTTAATTCGGTTGGGGGATTTACATTGCTGCTTTCTTTAAAGATTGCCCTTCATTCTTTTCTAAATTTTATTAAGTCTAGCTCCTGATGGAAAAAGCACATACACACTAAATACAAGGACTACAGAAATTCCCATTTAAGGTTATTAAAAAATCTTTTTCAAAGCCAACAATTTGCTGAGCAGATTTTAAAACAAACTGCCTTCCCTGAGGAGTCATTAAGCATGCCTTCTTTTTCATGCTTAAAGAGCAAGGAAAAATCTCTTCCTGGTAAGTACTATTAGGAGGCATGACTGTCTGGAAGCTTATTTCATTAAAAATAACTATAATTCATATTTCTTCTTGATTACAGATGGCCAAGCCATTGCAATATACTGTAACACATACAAGTATTCATGAGGGCAAGAAACATTTATTTTTATGTTGAAAATGTATAATTAATATATATTATTTTATTGAAGGAAATACAAATTAATTTTCTTTCTTTAGTATAACTTTCATTTTTTTTCTTATGAAAAAATGATGTTAGCTTAGCATCCTTAGAGAAACTTCATATATGTTTATTTCATGCTCATGGGGTTGTCTGTATTAACTATGTTTTTTTATTTATACAAAAATGTATACATTTCATCCTTAGTGAACATTTGTGTTATATAACTTAAAATCTTATCAAAATATTTTTATTGAAATTACAAAATTTTGATGATTTCTAATATAAATTCATTATATTTTTAATATGGGTATATTTGTATCATATATGTTTTATACCTATTTAAAAACTATATTTTTCTGCCCAACAGTTAATATGAATACATAAGTAATCTTATTAGTAGTAGTGATTGAAACTTGTGTTTCTTCACAATGTATGGTATTTAGCTTTTTAAATAATATTTTATAAACCTTCTAAGCAACTTGAAATTAAATTGATAGGTGATTATTTTATTCTTTATATGTTACCTTCAATTGGCAACTGTACATTATTCTAATGCTTCTAATTTAAAAACTTATCTTAAAAGAACAAAGATCCCCTTATAGTTCATTGAAAGATATGAAGTATCTACAGTTGGAAAATTAGTTTCAGTTAAATTTAATAAAATATGCAGTGGATACTATTTTATAATACTGAACTCAATTAAAACACTTTTGTAAATGATTATTAAATGTTTTTCAGATTTGTATCATTTGTTCTTTAAAAATATTTGGAATGTCCAAAATTTATTAGTATTATACACTTTGAAGTTATAGTAATGTAGTAATTAATGTAGCAAATAAACAGATTCTGTCTAAAATTAGTAGGTAGAAAAGAGATACTTTTCACTTCAAAAGGTAGCTCATGCCTGAAATTCCAGCAATGGGATGCTGAGACAGGAAGAGAGACTTGAATATCGATGCAGCCTGTGTTATATTGTGAAGAGAGCAAGAGACAGGAACACACACGGGCACGCACGCACACACACACAGACTTTTGCTTTCAACAAATGAACTTTCAAACGACAAAAAAAAAATAAAGAAAAAAGACATCTTGATTTCCTCTATTTCAACATTTTCTAGACTTAAGAAGAATAGAATATTCCTTTTTTTTTGGGGGGGGTGTTTCAAGACAGGGTTTCTCTGTGTAGCTTTGTGCCTTTCCTGGAACTCACTTGATAGCCCAGGCTGGCCTCAAACTCACAGAGATCCGCCTGCCTCTGCCTCCCGAGTGCTGGGATTAAAGGCGTGCGCCACCACCGCCCGGCTTAGAATATTCTTAAAACTAATTTCAGAAGAGAAAAACGTAGTGATACTGATAACATGTTAATAATTAGAACCATAATAATTAATTTGAGAAAACTTGGAATCAGTGATGTAGTTCTTGGTTTATATTCGGCATAAATCAATTTTTTTCTTGGATTTCATTTCAGAATTTTATTACAAAGTCTACATGTACAGATTAATATTAGCCAATGCCATATAGTCAGGCATAATGGAACACACCTACACTCTCATCACTTGTAAGTCAAGATATAAAACACTGCCAAAATGAATTTTGCTTAGCAGCCAGGGCGAAACAAAGCAGATTGTGACCCTGTCCCCAAACCAGTAGAAAGCAATTTCCAGGACACACATGACACAATGTGAGAACTGAGAGCCAAAATATGTCCTCTGACCTCCACACTCACTGTGGCACACAGGTAGGAACATTTACACATGAAAATAAAATAATGGAGTTATTATAAGCTTATGAGAAAGAAAATGGTTTTCTAGTATGACAATATGTGAAATAATATATATCTGTGTGTTTATACATATTGAAAAATGTTTTATATATATTTTACACACATGTTGAGAAATACAAATATATATACACATATATATGCCTGTATTATGAAGAACATATTGATAAAGCAAAAAGAATATTAAAAAATGAGTGCACAATTGGATTTAGTGTTTAGTAACAAAAAAGAAGACATCAGTTTTAGAGGATCATGTGATGGTGCTTTTCTAGGGAGAGTCAAAGGGAAGTACACGGAGGTATATATTGTTGGTTTTTGTGGCTCTCTTACCCTGTGAGGAAAAGTCACGAAACACGACAGAATTCACTAACAAGAGTTTTATTAAGATAAGGGAGAGGAACAGATGTGCACAGGCCTGCGGAAAGACATGTGAGTGAAGGGGGCCTGGGAATCATGGCGCCAGCTTATAAAGGCTGGGCTGCACCTACGCACACAGGCCCATGTTGCTATTCTATGCACGCACATAGATCATGTAGTTGCGTTGTGCTCTTTATGCAACCGCATAAAGCCACGGTCCTGAGTCACGGGAGCCATTTGACCCGGAAATGACTAGGTCCCACCGGGCATGTGCGACTATGCCCAACCATGGGGACGTGTTGTGAATTCATATCACACATGATCATATTTATTTGTATACATAAATTAAATTCTCAAAAATAAATTAAATAAATAATAAGCAAATTAAGAGATTTTTTTTGGTTATGTGGAAGAAGGCGTTTGGCCTTTAATGTTGGCTGTTCCTCTTGGTATTCTCTGCATATATGATTTCAGGTCTACTCAATGAGAGCTAACATGTCCAACACTGAAGGGTTTTACCCAAGAACCTGAGACTAGATAAACCAGGCACCTAGGGGAAAACCAAATACTACTGTTCAGCTTTCTGCCTTAGTATATGGTCATAATGATAAATCAGTAGTTGTCAAGTAAATTCTATGTCTATTTAGCAGTATAATAGTGGTTGATTCTTCAACATATCCTGTGATCTATCTAGATTTATATTATCAGCTATTATTTATGAGAGGTATGGGTTTCATCTTACAGAGTGGATCTTAAATCCAATCAAAAAGTATTTGGTTACTACCATGATTTTTGCTATACTAGTACACCAGTGGGTATTTCTTGCCAGATCAGTCACTGAAGTATATATCGCCTAGGACTCACCTCTGGGCAAGATTGATAGTTACACTTATTTTCTAGTAGCACAGATAGAATCACCTGGCATTGTAAAACTAACCAGCAGGAACGAAGATTCCATATCAGTACCAGCTTGCTACCTTCATCTTCCAAGTATTTCATATCTTCAACAGTAGGGTTTTACCATCACATTTTAGAGGATAATTGAAACCATTGGCAATCCCTGTAATGTCTGGGGGTCTCCGGGACACACAGTTAGGATGGATCTAGATATAAAGAACAGCATTTGAGAAGTTCGGTAATAGTCTGAGTTCAGAGGAGGCATTTATTTTATGAAAAATAAATTGTCATACATTTTCTTAACAGATTGTAAGTTTTCACTGGTTACTACTAATGTTTTGAGTGTAATGGTGTTTTCTGATAACTTTCTTGACTTCTAACCTGGATGAGCTGTGACTTTTCTATCTCAGTATTATTTCGTTTTCTCCATGTGTTACCCTTCTCAATTATTATTGTTTGTTTGTTTGTTTGTTGAGACAGGGTTTCTCCATGTAGTTTTACTTCCTGTCATGTATCTTGCTCTGTAGATCAGGCTGGCCTCGAGTTCATAAAGATCCTCCTGGCACTGCCTCCCAAGTGCTGGGATTAAAGGTATGCACCACCACTGCCTGGCCTCAACTGATTTTTTTTACCACCTCTTAAACCTATATCTGTTGCCTCTCCGTCACAAATTGGTAAGTTTTTTATTAAAGACTCATTAAACTATAGTTTTTCAGTAACTGCTAAAGTATTAAGCTCATATGAAAAAATTTTTAGATTACAAAAAAAGTATTCTAAAAAGAATAAAAGCTGACCAAATGTAAATTTAATATATTTATATTATTAATACTACATATTTTAATATGTTTATTGTTCTTTTTAGATGAAAAGTTAAATTTAGAATATAATAATGGAAGGAATAAGAGGAAATGATTCTCTTAAATAGTATAAGACATTATAAACTTTTATTTGAGCAATATGGATATATAAATTATGCACAATTACTATGTGCTAATTTTAATAGCAATTGCCAGGTACACTTAGAATTATTTTGTTATTTAAAAATATTTTAGTGTGAAATGCTTTATTTTGGTAAGTTTTACTGATGCATAAGAAATGATTAATAAATGGCACTCATGATATCTTTGAATCATCCTCTCCTTAAATTATCCTTGGCAGCAGATGATACCATGTTCATTTCAATATTTTGACTTTTACCAAGAGCAACCAGAAAGTACAAACTTCAGAAATACATTTTTGACACCACTTAGTCATTGTCTCCCTTAAAAAAATTAAGGTTCACATTCTACAATGTTAAAAAAAGAAAACAAACAATAGCAATGCTAAGTAAACATCACATGTAAGAAAGAATGCTATCCAGAAAATCTTCAAATAAGCAAATGTTTAGGGATGACTAATTCACACTAGACTTCCTGTTAGACAATTTCTCCTTGAAAGGGCTGCATAAACAAGTCTTCAACAACGCCAATATTAATGACCATGTCAACAAGAAGGGGGAAAATTTCTCAAAGTTCCACCCTTAGCCAAACATGATTGACAGGAGAGAAAAAATTAGCCTCTTCCAGGGATGAGCTCTTTCCATTTGTCCAGTGCAACAGAGTATTCATTCTTGAAGCTATATACACACAAAGTACAAAAACAGATCATATATATATATATATATATATATATATATATATATATACATAATCAAAGACAAATAGGCTATCCAATTGAGCTTGGAGGGGTTTGGAAGTGGTTTCATGGATGTGGGGCTGAAGGGTGGAAAGAGAGGAGGGACGTGATGTAATTCTATTTCAATTAAATTATTAAATTTTAATTGCATATTTGTTTTTATATCTGCTCATATTTTCATTAGTGCTGTGGCTGACAATGAAACTCAGATCCTTGCACATATGAGACAAGCAAGAGTTCTACTAATAAGCTCCAACTTCATCTCTGAAAATATTCTTATTACATTTTCAACTTTAATAGATGCTGAGCTTTATAATCTATTGTGGTGATATTGTGTCCCCCCAGTATATTGTGCATCCTAATAAACTTATCTGGGGTCAGAGAACAGAACAGCAACAATATTAAATATAGAGGTTAGGCAATGGTAACACACACGCCTTTAATCCTACCATTCGGAAGGCAGAGATCCATACAGATCTCTATAAGTTCAAAGCTACACTGGAAACAGCCAGGCATGGTGACACATGCCTTTAATCCCAGGAAGTGATGGCAGGAAGCAGAAAGGTATATAAGGTGTGAAAACCAGGAACTAGAACTGGTTAAGCTTTTAGGCTTTTAGCAGCACTTCAGCTGAGATCCATTCAGATGAGGACACAGAGGTTTCTAGTCTGAGGAAACAGGATCATCTGAGGAATTGGCAAGGTGAGGTAGCTGTGGCTTGTTCTGCTTCTCTGATCTTCCAGCATTCACCCCAATATCTGGCTCTGGGTTTGTTTTTATTAATAAGATCTTTTAAGATTCGTGCTACAATCTATTTATTTTAGCCAAAAATGATTATAACTCATTATTATCCATTTTCTTTTGAATTGAAATTACATTTCTATTCTCCATTGTATACAAATATATTGCATTTTTTAGAAAACGCCAGAATAACAAATAGTATTCCATGACGATTTCAACATCAATAATTGCATTTATATTTTAAATCATGTTTGAATAATTATATTCTATCAACTTTCACTTTGTTTTTAAACTCCTTAATGATTCTTTGTGGTTTTCACATCCGGTATCCCAATCCTATTAATCTTTCATATGTCCTTTCATAGCCACCCTCTGCCCTTGCAAGCTCCTCACCCCTCAAAAAATAAAGTAAATTTTATAGGAAATAAAAAACAAAAGCAAAACCAAAACAAACAAACAAACAAAGTCTCATCGTGAAAACTGGAGTGTGACACAGTGAATCACACAGTTTACCCTTTAGCCCATACATCTGTACTTATAAGTTTTCATTGCAATGAGTCATTGGTCTGGTTTGAGGCCCCTGGCTTCTACTATACTCTTGGTACTGGATCCTCCCTGGGACTCCTCTTAAATATCCTGTTACTGCCTTGTGTCATGGAGATCCTGTTGCTTTGTATCTGCAGGTCTGAACCCTTCATATGCTCCAGCAGTTCATAGATGGGGTGGATGCTGGGGTGGGCTATCTCATAGTTCTGGTTCTGGGCCTAATTGTAGCTGGGTTGATCAGCCTGCAAGCTTTCCCTAATCATCACCACCAAGGCGAGCTCTCCAACACAGCCGCAGCTAGCTCATCCACTGCAGTAGACAGCAAGTTTCAGGACCATTTCTACTGCTCTCATTCCCTCAGGGCCAGCTTACCCACAACACCATCAAGGCCAGCCTGTTCTTTTGCTTAGGTGAGATGCAGGGCCTGCTCTCCTGACTGCTGCAGTTGTTAAGGTCCACTGGTGAGGGGCAGCCATTTCCATAACTTCAGGGCCAGCTCTCCCATTCCATCATATGGCAGGTGAAGGGTGGCGCCAGATCTCCTATGCAAGTTCGTGGTGCCAGATTACCTGCACAATGGTAAACAGGGTCACCTTTATGGTGTTGTCCAGATGAGGTACAAAGCCTGCTTCCACTCTCATAACACCTGAATAAGCTTTCTTGCCTACCATAGCTGGTGAGGGGTGAGAGGGGATTATCTCTCCCACTCTCATGCCTGTCTGGCCCCCTCACCCACACCTCTGTCAATGGAGTCAACTCTAATGTGCTGCACAGGCAAGTTGCAGGGTTCAATTTTGCCCGTGCTGAATTAGTGAGAGATAGGACCAGTTCTCCCTAGTGCCGTTGCTGAGTGAGGGGTGGAGTCAACTCTGCAGCCCTAATCTCTGGTGTTTGGTGGTAACAGGAGCCATGGACATCCACACAGATTGAGGCTGCCGCAAGATATTGGACCCAGACATGGTCCTTGGCAGCAGCCCAGGCCTGGAAGGCACCATGGACCTGGATGGCTGTGCAGGCAGCTCAGATCTGTATGGCCCCAGCAGCTCCATTGCCCTTGTACATTAACTCGGCCCTGGATGGCAACCCAGACCCCTGATGTCCAAATAGCCCTCAGTGGCAACATGGGCAACATGGGCATGGGTATTAACATAGACCCCAACTGAAGTTGGACCACAATTCTTGTCAGCAGTCTGGGTCAGGATGTCACCATTGCCCTAGGTGGCAATGCAGATCAGTCAGATAGGGCTGGACCAAGCAGCTGTGTGGCTCTCAAACACCAACATGGCCCCAGGTGGTTGCCCAGTTCCCAGGCATCCACACAGTACTCAGTGGCAATAGGAGCCCTGGACATTAATGCAGATCCAGACATGGCCCCATCTGCATCTTGGCCAATAGGATTCCTTGGCCCAAGGTGGCACTGCATGTCACTCAGGTCTTTGTGGCCCCAGCATCGATGCAGCCCTCAGACACCAACCTGGCAATAGGTGGAGGCCCAGATCCTTGGCATCAATGTAGCCTTTGGTGACAACATGGGCCATGGACATCAACACAGAACTGGGTGCAATCAGACCAAAGACCCAGATAGTCCCTGGTAGCAGCCCGGGCCAGATATAATCATGACCCTAGCTGGCATCACAGGTCACCGGGATCATGGACCCAGGCATGACCCAATTTTTAAACTTTTACTTCTATGTAGGTTTTTGGACATTTTCTTAAGCACTAGAAAAAATTCAGAGGCCCAGGCAATGATCCTCAGCTTCACATAACCTGGGTGTGCTAGTGTATGTCTTTAATAGAAACTCAAACGGGAGATAGAGGTAGGAGGTTCAGTAGTCAGGTGTCATTCTTGGTAATTTAGTAAGTTTGAAGCCAGCCTAAGCTAGGCAAATGCCTATTATTAAAAAAAAAAAATACAAAACAAAACAAAACAAAAAAACCAAAAAAACCCTAATAGGTTTTATTTCTGACAGCCACCTGAATCAATTAATCAATTATGAATTCTTTTCAATAAGTTATATTAGAAAAAAATTTCTGAGGATTGACAGACTTGGAAAAATTCTGATTTAAGCTGGACCTTGAAAAAGACATTAAACAACCACAGAAGCTTTGACAAATGAATAATGCAAAGTAAATGAGGAAAGTCATCTTAGTTGAAATACAAATCTCACTCTGGATATTTGGACATGTCATAGGACAAAGACAAATTATGCCAGGTTTAGCAAGAATATAAGCTTAATAGTACAAATTAGATTTCACATTTATAGCATCACTGTAAGTTTCTGAAGAACCATATATGTATTATAAGATAGTAGCATTATCATAAGACTTCCCCAACAACTGCATGAAATCACTTGAATGGGACAGACATATTTTCAATTTTTTTTTAATTTCAGTTGTATCCCCTGGTGTATTTAACCTTTACCATTTTCTGTCCCATCTTATCTCCCATCAGCCTGTGTCTTGTTTTCTCCTCCCAAGGATGGTTAAAATACTTGTTTTATAAAGTGTTTCTTTTCAAACACCCAGGAAAGAAAGCAAATTAAAATGGTATGATGGGTCCTAAATTCAATAACCATTGCCTATACTCCAATTGAACTATGTGAACAAACAAAGCACCCAGGTTCGTGTGTACCAAAACCAATGCTCTTCTCAGGATGGCTTCCAGGGACAAAAATATCCTCTTTTACATAGCACTGATTTGCATGTCAGAAGGCAGCTTTGTTTTCATCCAAGTGTCATTATTGCAGTATGTTTATTCGGTTAAAGCAGTAGAGTAGGCTGAAAGATGTAATAGTGGGGCTTCTGACCTGGCTTATCAGCTCACTTCGCCTTGGCTCAAGCTTCTTTTCTAGCATTGTGCACTTCATGGTGATGGTCACTCATGGCCCTTTATTTCTTGAGTCACATTTAAACAGAGAAATTTCCCCCAGGGCACTCTCTTTTTGAATGTTGTGCTACCAAATTTTCTACCCTTCATTCGCAGCGTCCACACTCCTGAACTAGATGGTATAAAGTGGCTAAACATGTGTTTGTTGAAAGAACATAGGGAAGGCTGTCACTTGGCTTACTTCCTTTTCATTACTAAAAAAAAATGCTGTTGATGATTAGCCAGGGACTGCTTGACGGACTTGAACATTTTGTGCTTTCTTTTACACAGAAACGGCTTTTTCCATGCATGGCTGTGATGCTTTTATTTTTAATTATTGTTTTTATTTTTAATTGATTTTGTTGGGCTAACAATTCTCAGGGATTTTCTTCCTCCTTAGACATTTCCTCATCTTCTGCTTTTTTCCCCTTTTCTTCTTCCTGATTATAGTATAGTGATGCCAACTTACTTGCTTTTGATATTACTCACTTATCTTGGTTGCACAATTGTGTAAGATATAACCGAGGAATGTGGTTTTCTTCATTTGTCCAGCCGTTATTATGACACAGGGATTTGTCTTAAACAGGAAACAGAGGACAGTGGACATACATAGAGTAACAAAGTATGTGACTGCAGGTTCACTCCCTCATACTGGAATTAACTAAATATAGACTGATGAGGGGAAAGTGGACATTTATATTCTCAGATGGTACTTTAGTTATCTTTAAAGTGGCTTTGACAAAATTTCTCACAGCTTGAAGTTATAGTCCTTAATGGTGGGGAAGGTATGGGATCAGATTGATATAGATACTGGCTTAGATTCTATTTTCAGTCAGGAAGTGGATACAGAAACAGTCAAATGCTGATATAAAGCTTTCTCTCTCTTTTGAATTCAATACAGATCCTAGCCAAGGAAATGGTAGCATTCACATTTGGGGTAGGACTTTACAACTTAACCTAATCTAGAAACATAGAAAGCTTTGCTTGCAGAGTGATTGTGAATCCCACTGCCTGACATTCAAAATTAACCTAAACAACTCCATCCTTTGCAAAATTGACTCCCGATCACATAACTTTAACCACAATCATTTTCCCCATAGACTCATGGCTTTCTAACAATACAAAAATGCATTCTCTCTAACTCCAACAGTCTCCATAGTCCTTAACAATCCCAACACTGATCAAAAATTTAATTGCAGAATTTCTTATGAGACCCAGGAAACCTATTAACTGTGAGACCAAATACCACAAAAGACAAATCACTCACATCAAACTTTCAAAATATAATAGCAGAGAGTAAGCAGAAGGAATAGCAGAATAACAATGGAAAATAAGGGAAGGCATGACACAGTACCTGAATTCAGTACGGCAAACTTTAATTCCAGAAAACCCATGCACAGTATCCAGGTTTATACTGGGATAATCTGGGTTTCATAAGGTTTGAATAGCTCTTGTAAGTCCATCCCTGCTCTCTGCAATATACATAACCTCTCTCTGAGGAAAAACCCACTCTTAATCCACAGCTTTCCTTGGGGACTTGGCATTGTTTTGGCAGATCCATCCTCTCGAGGTTTCTGGGGCCTCATCTTCATATCTTCATGGAGTTGTCTCTCATGACTTTTTTTCCTTTTTTCCCCTTTCTTGATTTTGTTTGTTTCTCCTCCCAGCTCTCCTCCCATTCCCTCCGCCACCTCCTTTCTACTCACCGTCCCCACCCATCCACTCCTCAGAAAGGGTAAGGCCTCCTTATGGGAATCAACAAAGCATGGGGTACCATGATGAGGCAGGACCAAGCTCCTCCCCCTACATCAAGGCTGAGTGAGGCATCCTACCATGGGGAACAGGTTCCAAGGATCCAGCTCAACTGACAAAGACAGATCCTGGTACCACTGCTAGGGGCCCCACAAACAGACCAAGCCACACAACTATCAGCCCCATGCAGAGGGCCTAGGTCACCCCCAGTTTACCCAAGAGATCTCATCGATTTCCCCTTCCCAGGGCCATCCATGCCTCATGCTTAGGGTCCTCCTTCTTATTGCCTAGCTTCTCTGGGCTGTGGACTATAGCCTGGAACTAATATCTACTTATGAGTGAGGACATACCTTGTTTGTCTTTCTGGGTCTGGGTTATCAAACTCAGGATCATTTTTTCTAGTTCCATCCATTTGCCTGCAAATTTCATGATGTTATTATTATTATTATTATTATTATTATTATTATTATTATTTTGCCAGTGAGTAATACTCCACTGTGTAAATTTACCCATTATCTTTATCCATTTTTTCAGTTGAGGGGAATCTAGGTTGTGTCCAGGCTATTACAATTAATGCTGCTATAAAAACAGTTGAGCAAGTGTTCTTGTGGTATGATTGAGCATACTTCGGGCATTTTTTTGAAGCATGTTCTACCAGGGGTTGTCTGTCATCAGTGGCTGTCTCCATAAGTAAACCCCATACAATGCATTCAATTGTGTAATTTTCATGCTTGCAAAGTCAATACTATGTAGAATCTGCTTAAAGGAAACACTTTCCTGGAGAGTTTTTGGTTGAGCAGAAAAACTTTCAGTTACCTGATCCATTTAGCTTTCTCTTGGAAATGCATTTCCATTTTCTCCAGATTGAGGAATCAGTGGGCAGAATCCTTTATGTAGGATGTCTTTCCATTGACAACACAACACAGATTTCTTTTTATTGGCAAAGATTGCATTATATATCATAGCTGCATTTGAACTTTCCTTTTTCTGTAAGATTAAGTTGTTCTCAATCTTTTCTCTATCAAACAACAGAATTTTCATTTGTTTTTGTACGAGTTTTTCCCATCTCTGCCTTTAGACTTGGATGAAAGAAGTAATCAAGTACCCATAGAACAGTTTGAACAATATTTCTCTTCTAATATTCTCCAACAAAACATTCTCCATTTTGATTTTATTCAGTCTCACTCAAGTTCTCATAACACAGGCAGACAGGTATTTGAAGAACTTAACTTGTATGATTTTTATCTGAATTCATTGCAGAGTAATTGTTCCTTCTGAAGCCTTATGAGCTAGGCCTTGACTACCTACATTTCTCTTGACATTGTAGTTTTTCAACTGTTGGAAAAATGAACAATTAAGTTTTCTTTATAGCATTCTAAGGTCTTTATTCTCCCAAATTCTACTCTTCCACATTATTTCTACAAACAAGTATCAAAGGTCTTTGAAATACATGGTCAAGCTTATCACTGTAGTGGCACTGCTTTTGGTATTTGTTATATGCATTCAACATTTTTATCATTACTATATAACATGATACATGACAAAGGCAAGTTAAAAGGAAAAGAGCTTATTTCAGCTAAGTGTTCAAGAAGACAGAATTTTCCGCTATTGTGTAGGTGAGAATTGAGCAAAAGCATGAAGCAACTGGTCACACAGAGGTCAAGGTCAGTAAACAGAGAGAGATGAATGCTTGCTGCTAGTTCAGTTTTACTTTATGACCCCATCCCATGGAACAGTATCACCCATATTTACATTTGGTCCTCTCACTACAATAATGTCATCTAGCAACTTTGTCCAAAACAGTCTCAGAAGTTTGATTTCGTGTTCTAAATTCCAACAATTTAGCAATCAAGATTAATTGTCATACTTTAATAAGTAGATTATTGTGTACTACAACTAATTTAATTGCTACATATTATTTTTTTTTTTGGCGGAGGGAGGTGCTGAGACAGGGTTTCTCTGTGTAGTTTGGTGCCTGTCCTGGATCTCGCTCTGTAGAATAGGCTGGCTTTAAACTCACAGAGATCTGCCTGCCTCTGCCTCCTGAGTGCTGGGATTAAAGGTGTGCACCACCGCTGCCTGGCTACTACATTTATTTTTAAACAAATAAGCTTAGATACTATATCATAAAGATATTAACCACAAAATTTTAAAATAACTTATTCTTTACTTATTGTATTTCTCTTTTGTAAGTATGATTCAAAGGGAATACTTATTTTGATGTATAATCTCTTACCACACTTTTTTCCATCCTGAATACATAGTTCAGAAATTATGTGTCCATAGTATTTTATTTACTGTTTTAAATTATCATAATTCAGCTGTTAATCCTTCTGCATTTAACATGTAAGTGAACAGGGGAAAAGAGCAGAAAACATTATATTAAAATATAAAACTGACAATATGATAAGGCAAAATATGAGAAATTGTTTTAATAAAATATGACAGGCATTATTTTACTTAAATAAACTTATTTTATTGGGATATTCTGTGTCAATTGGAGATTAATAGCATAAACATAGATTTATCATTGACATAATGTATTCAGCTAAATTATTGCCTAAATTTTTCATTTCAAAATGAAATTCATCTCACTCATTAATGTGAAAAATATTTCAAATTATTTTCCCTATCATAATAGTATTCACATTTAAATTATAATTATGTGCAATGATAGTCATGCATATCTTTTTGTGCCTTCTCCTAACTGTGATTTGAATAATTAGGACTTATAAAGCTTTTCATTCTGCTTTTTTTCCAGACTTTATGTTTTCACACTATCTTATCTTTTCTGATTAGCCTGCATCTTACTGTGTGAAACTCCATCTCTAAGGGAAGTACGGTTTCAAATATCTATATCCAATTTTACTACAGGTGAGGGCTGTCCATTGCTTGGCACTGCTGCTAAACTGTCTCTGATGGTGTTATTTCACATCATAGCAGTCAATTATTAATAAGTTTTGCCTAACTCTTATATTCTGTCTATTGTATACTGTTATATTTGCTTTGTGTGACTGACGAGGTTGATATAAAGTTATGTTTCAATTATAAATCAAATGGTGCTAATTATTCTGCTACTGTGGCTATAAACAAGACTTTACTTTCATTATTATTATTATTATTATTATTAT
>CABHPP010137297.1:0-12650 GCA_902168425.1 Peromyscus attwateri
TGAGGTCGGAGGTCAGAGGTCAGCGGGCGCGGGGGAGCAGACGGGGAGAACGGCTTCCGCCACCCACGCGGGCTGTGGGGTGGCCAACAGGGCGACCCTGCCACGGCCCCCGGGCTGCCGGGCGCCACGTGGTGCGCACGTGGTCCCGTGCGGCGGCGCGCCCCTCCCCCACGGCATCCGCAGTGCCCCCTGGTGGTGCCTGCTGCCCTCCGCGCGTGCGCAGAGCGCCGTACTCGGCGCCTTCCGGTGTCCGGGGCTGAGCATGCTTGCCGTTTCCTGACCCACGCGGGGAGAGGGAACAGTAGTCCGCGATCACGTGTGCGGCGGCAGCCGCGGGGTGGGCGGGGCCTCGCAGCGTGCACTCCGCGTGTGGGTTCTGTGCGGAGCGCCGCCTGTGCAGCCAGCTACCTGCAGGTTCCAAGCCACCTCCTCGCAGTCAGCATCCGAATTCCACGCTCAGTACACAATCTTAAATGACCGGTTCGAAGAGGAAGTTATTAAAATATTACAGGCGCTTTATTATAGCACTTAGTCTTAGCGATTGTGTTTATGAGATCCTACTGAAGACTCGGCTGCTGTCCAAGCGCTCAGTGTAATTGTTAAATAGCTTATTGGTTCTTCGGTTGCTGCCTCTTTAAACTTTATGCACTTTATGTATTTTAACCATTTATTTATTAGTTACTGTGGATGTGGAGGTCAGAAAACAACTTGCTGGTATCTGTTCTCTCCTACCGTGTGAGTCCTGAAGATTCAACTCAGAGCAGCAGGCACTTTTACCAACAGCCTTCTCACTGGCCCTTTGTACCCTGTTCTGAAAAGATCTGAAGTTTACAGAGTAGATAAGCAAGTATTCCAAGCTTGGTAACACACCTGTAATCCCAGCACTTGGGAGGCTGAGGCAGGAGGATCTTGAGTTCCAAGCAGGATTGGACTGTTTAAGGAGAAACCCTCTGAAACAAAGCAACAAACCATGGTACACACCTCTAATCTCAGCATTTGGGAGGCTGAGACAAGGAGGATCAGAAGTACAAGGTTATTCTCAGCTTCCCAGCAAGAGAGGCCAGGCTGGGATATATGAGACCATGGCTCAAAATAAAATAAACACACACACAGTTGTAACTTTGTATGGCCTATCCTAAGTGTGGGCCTGTGACATCCTTGTAACCAGAGAAGGGCCTGGTGGCTTGACCTTGATTGAACAACACCATATGGAATGGGTGGGAGGCCCTCACTCCCACACCTCTCCTAAGTAGTCATGAGACTCACTCTTGGCTGGCTGGCTCCAGACCTGGGTGTTTAAACACAGGATCTTGCTATGTAACCCCCTGCTGGCTTCTAACTCACAGTCCTCCTGCCTCTATCTCCTGGGTACTGGAGTTACAGGTATGTACTGCCATGCCCAGCTTCTCTTCCTATTTAACTCCATCTAACTTTGCCACCTCTGTGTCCCTTGCATCACAATTGGTGTGCCATGTCCTACAGCAGTATCCTCCAGGAGGGAGGCAGAGGCTTATAAGATTCCAGAGGTAGAACAGTGTCACATGTTTGGGAGAGTGGCGAGTTGGAAGATTGTAGAAGGCCCTTCCTCAGCTTTATAGTAGCAGGAAACAGCTGGTGGGGGAGGGAACGGATCAGCCAAACTGCAAGATTTTTCAGACGGTGGAGCTGCCTGCCAATCATCTTCTAGTTGGAGTGTGCTTTCAAAGTGACCCGGCTGCTTTTGAGTCACTCCTGCTCCTGCTCCTGCTCCTGCTCCTCATCCAGGCTGCTGTCAGTGACCCCAATAAAAAACTCATTGGTTCACTAAGTTGAACTTTGGCATGGTTCTTACTTTGGTCTGTCATGAGTTCTCTTTCTGGGATGTGGGATAAGTAAACTGTGTGTGTGTGTGTGTGTGTGTGTGTGTGTGTTGCATCTCTCCAGAAAATGTCTGTCGTATGTATAGTGCTATAAAGCCCCTATGTGGATCCATCCACCAGAAATCAAATGATTCCACACTGGGTCCCAGATGGGAGAGGCACCATGGCTTGCATTTTGTCATGGCTGAATCCCATGAGATCTCCCCTACACTGGCCTCAGTTGCTTTTCACTTAATCCTCAGAACTGCTTTCAGTGGATGCTGTGGTCCCCAGGGACACTGTGACCAACACCACAGACATTTTTCTCTTCCTGTTTTGCAGGCCAGAAGTCTACAATCTATAGAGAGCTGGCCCCACTGAAGCAAGGCACTCTAATGGTGTCACCCTCCCTGAATCACTTCTGTAGAGACCCTGTCTCCAACTGCACTCATAGGAAACCGGGAGTTGGGACTTCAGCATGCAGAATTTGAGCCAGTCTCAGTGGCACACACTAGCTACTCTGGAGGCAGAGGCAGGAGGGTCACTTGAGTCCAGGAGGTCTGGGCTGTACTGATGGGGTACCCACACTAAGTTCAACATCATCATGGTGACTTCCCAGGAGCAGGGGACCATGAGGTTTTCTAAGGAGGGGTGAATGGCCCAGGTTGGAAACAGAGCAAGTCAAAACTCCCATACTGATCAGTATGCAAAGTTGGGGCTGAGGAGATAGGTCAGTTGATAAAATGCTTACCTTACAAGCTTGAGGACCTGAGTTCAATCACCAGAGCCCACCTTCAGATAGCCTCCTGGTGTTGTGAATCATGCTTATAATCCCAGAGCTACACAGACAGGAGCAGGCAGGTCCCTAGGGCTCCCTGGCTAGTCAACCTAGTTCCAGGCCAATGAGAGACACTGTCTCAAAATGAAAAATAGGTGGACAGCACCTGAGGAAGGACATGAGACTTGAGGTCATCCTTTTGTCTCTATTACACATTGTGCTGGCTAGTTTTATTTGGCACAGCTAGAGTCATCAGAATGAAGAAGGCCTCAATTTAAAAAAATGCCTCAGGTTATAGGCAAGCCTGAAGGGTATTTTCTTAGTGATTGATGGGGGAGGGCCCAGCCCATGATGGGTGGTGCCATCCCTGGGTTGGTGGTTCTAGGTTCCAAAAGAAAGCAGGCTGAGCAAGCCACAAAAAGAAAGCCACTTGTTGCAGAATATTTGCTTAACTATGCAAAGATGTGTTGCATTTGTTTACTTATGTAAAGATGTGTTGCTGTTTTACCTTGCCTGCCTAAGGTACCCTGATTGGTCTAATAAAAAGCTGAATGGCCAATAGCCGAACAGCCAATAGCCAGGGAGGAGGTATAGGCAGGACTTCCAGGAAGGGAGAGTAAATAGGAGGAATTTAGGCTCAGGGAAGAAAGAAAAGAAACACCAGGGAAACATCAGGGAGACACCAGGGACCAGACAGGCAGACACAGAGGAAGCAGGAAAGTAGGACATACAGAATGAAAGGTAAAAAGCCCTGAGGTAAAACGTAGATGAATAGAAACAGGTTAAATTAAGTTAAAAGAACTGGTGAGACAAGCCTAAGCTAAGGCTGAGCATTCATAATTAACAAGTCTCTGTGTCTTTATTTGGGAGCTGGTTGGTGGCCCAAAGAAAATTCCAAATACAGCCAGTAACTAGCTTCCATGGCCTCTGCATTAGCTCCTGCCTCCAGGTTCCTGCCCTGTTTGAGTTCCTGTCCTGACTTCCTTAGATAATGAACAGAACAGCGCTGTGGAAGTGTAAGCCAAGTAAAGTAAACCCTTTCCTCTCCAACTTGCTATGGCCGTGGTGTTTTATCCCCACAATAGTAACCTTAACTAGGACACATGTACACACATTTGTAAGTTCATATGTACCCACACACAAGAACACACACATACTAAAAGGGTGCAAATACTGAGATACTTAGGAGATGAGTGGAGTATACTTCTGTGAGGGTGTTCCCAGAGGACATATGGGAGAACAGTTGGGGGGGGGGGGGTCCATCCTGGCCTCAGACGACGGTATTCTCTGATAGTCTACAGGCCAACATGGAACCAAAGTGAAAGAAGGAGCTGGGCTGGTGGTACAGGTCTAACATCTCAGCTCCTCAGGAGGTTGATACAAATTCAAGGTGGCAGAGGGAGTTCAAGGCCTGCCCAGGGAACTCAGTGAGACCTTTTCTCAAAAGAAAAATAAAAAGAGGATAAGGGTAGTTGCTAAGCAGTAGAGCACCTGCCTAGAATCCCCCAGTGAGGGGCTGGGGTGTGGCTCAGTGGTAGAGCCCCTGCCTAGAATTCCCCAGTGAGGGGCTGGGGTGTGGCTCAGGGGACAGCATATGCCTGGCTCTCCCCTGAGAAAAAGAATTTAAAAATGTTCCATTTGATCCTTGCTTTCATGGGGTCATAATAACCTTCTAGTGGCCCCTGTTCAGTCGCATTTTACACCCCCCATGGGACCATCCCACTTACTGATTAATGTCCCCCTTCCCGTCATAGGCCATCCAATCTCATCACTTCCCATGAGCCCCAGCTTCTGCTGTGGTATTAGGCCGACCTCATACCCTGTCTAAGGTTAGCAGTGGTCGAACTCTGTGTCTTGCATCCCATTTACAGGCCTTCATCTTTTCTGGCACACTTTATCACAGAAGCCCAGGGAAGGAGCCTCCAGTCCCCTTTACCTAAGACTCACATGGCGATCAGCCCCGCCCTCACCCATGATCTTCCCTCTGCGGGGTCTCACAAAAGAAATCCAGGATCTCGGTGCCCCAGCTCCAGCCCCGACCTTCCCAAGCTACTCAGGTCGTGAGATTGGCCTGGCACAGACAGAATGAGGACCTCGGATTGCAAGCAGGCAGCCACCAAGGCTTTATCGCAGATTTCTGCGGAACAAAGGCCCTGCCGGCCCTGGGAGCTCATGCTGCGGCCCTATTGAAATCTCCGAGGTAGCCTTCTATTAATCACTCCCCTGGTGCCTCAGAGGCCAAAAAAAAGGGGAGGGGGGGGAGACACAAAAACCCCTTTTCTAAGCAGGAAGAACTCCGCAGAGACCCAAGCAGAAAGATTTCAGCCCCACAAGCCCTCTCTCTTGCCAACAGGATAGATGCCTAGGCCTCCCAGACTCACACAAACAAACAAGAGAAGCCTAGCTGGAAGGAAGCGGGTGGGGGCAGGGGAGGCGGGGGACGTGACCAGCAGCCCTGGGAACGCCAGAAAAGCAATGTGGATGAGCTAGGGCCCTAGCCTGCATACAACCCCTCCCTTATGCTTTTAGGAACCAAAAAGACCTGGTTGAATAATTTTTTTTCTTTTAAGGTCCACAATGAGAGCATGGGCAAAAAGAAACAAAAAAGTCCCACTTCCTAAAGAAATGAAGAAAAGAAAGAAAAATTTAGAGAAAGGCAAAATAAAGAAAAATAAGAAATAGAAACAAAAATTCCATTCCTTTCTTCGTCGGATATGACCTTAAGTCACAGCTTGTCTTCGGCTCCCCTAGTGTTCAGTGTTAACTAATAACTAATGTTACACTGTCCAGTCATGAATAAATGTTATGTTTGGCTTCTGGAGGGTTATGGGGAAATGAGGTGAGCCTCTGTGTATGTATGTGGAGACCAGAGGCCAACATCCAGTATCTCTCCTGTTCTTCACCTTATTTGTCTTTTAGATTTGTTTTATGCTTAATTGATGTATATATGTTTATGTCTACATGTGAGTTTGTGCACCTGAGTACAAGGCCCGCAGAGTCCAGAAGAGGGTGTTGGGTTCCTAGATCTGGAAGGTAGGCTGCAAGCCTCCCAGTGTGGGTATTAAGACTCAGGTCCTCTGCAAGAGGCCACCCCGCCATCATTTCCCTTTTAGCGCTGGAGCCAACCCTGGCCAGCTCCTTTCATTTTGCCAGAGGAGAAGCTGAGACTGGAGAAGAAAGGGGAGCCAGGCTCTTGCCCTGAACATATCACAGCTTATGCAGAGTCCTGGGCCGAATCCCTTCTCCCTGAATATGTCTCTCATATATAAGTGGGATTGCTCCAAAGCCTCCAATACCTGGGAAATTCATTTCACGATAGTCTCATGAGCCAATGAGGTAGTGTTTGCTCAGCCTCCCACGGGCTTGCTGGCCTATGGCTTTCTTGAGAGCCTGTGGCTACTATCCCCCACTGTGATGGACTCATATCCCTCTGGAACTATAAGACAAATAAGCCCTTTCTTCTGTTTCATCACAATAGAAAAGTAACTAATATACTCATAGATGAACGCTGCTCTCAGCCTCGGCCAGGGAAGCACCTTTCTGCAGTGGGCAGCTGTCGATTCAGAGACCAAGAACTGGTCCAAGCACTGAGATCAGCAGCTGTTGAGTACTCAGCCCTAAATGGGACATCCACATCAACCTCCTCAAGGCTTAAGGAGCATCACAGATGAGGAGGGAGAAAGAATGTGGGAGGCAGAGGACAAGGAGGGGAGTGTGGGATGCTGTTTTCTGGACACGACATGCCTATTGTGCTCATGAACTCACTTCAGCTGTGGTGTCCTTCATAAGCCCTACACAAACTCAAGCCAACTAGATCAGTCAGCATTCCAGCTGGCAACAATAATTAGAGTCAGTGGGTGTCTTAGTCGCTGTCCTATTGCTGTGAAGAGATACCATGACACCCGTAACTTTTATAAAAGAAAGCATTTAATTGGGCTTGCTTATAGTTCAGAGGTTTATTTCATTATCATCATGGCAGGGAGCACAGCAGGGTGTAGGCAAACATGGTGCTGGAGAAGTAGCTGAGAGTTCTATATCTCAGCCACAGACAGGAGGAAGAGAGAGAGTCACTGGGTCCATCTTGGGCTTTTGAGCCCTCAAAGCCCTCCCCCAGTGACACACTTCCTCCAACAAGGCCACACCTACTCCAACAAGGCCACACCTCCTAATCCTTCTCAAATAGTGCTACTCCCTTGATGACTAAGCATTCCAATCTATAAGCCTATCAGGACCATTCTTATTCAAACCACCACAGTGGGTTACAAAAAAATAGGAAAAGGGCATGAAGGAGGGGGATGAAGTTGGGAAGGGGTTTGTTGCAGGGGTTTGGGGAGAGTAGTAGGGGAGCTGGAATGGAGAGGATATTTGAATATATTTATGATTTTTTTAAACAGTGCCTCACTATGTGTCTCTGTCTGGCATGGAACTCACTCTGTAGCCCAGGCTGGCCCTGAACTCATAGAGATCTACTGCCTCTGTCTCCCAAGTACTGGGATTAAAGGAGTAAGCCATCATGCCCAGCACATATATGCTCAAAGAACAAATAAAAGATATTTTTAAACACTAATCAATTTTAGAAAGACAATCAGAAATTGTTTCACTAGCTAACAGGGCTGTGGAGTTGGCATACAAATTAACCAACCCAGGTGTGTAAATGGGCTATCCTAGCATGTGCAGGGTCAAACAGCAGGTGAACACCCAGCCACGCTCATCCAAAAGTCCCCAAGCTGCCACCATGGAGGCTGGAGATTCATTTCTCTTTGTGTCTACTCTCCTGACTCTCTACAGTGAACATATGCTGATTCTCACTGAGAGAAGCGAAGTATTTTAAGGTGAAATTACACAGAAACCAGAACGGCTCTCAAACATCGTTCCTCCCCATCTAAGCTCCTTTTATTCCATCCTTGACATCCCAGCTGTTGCTTGGTCACACCCATCTTTAATAAGGCCTTTTCCTCACTGGTACACCTCAGTAAGGCCGCATCTCAGAGCAAGCTGGCATCACATGACTTCAGTCAAAACTATCATGCCTTCTGAATGACTGCACGAGACATGGGTGTGACTGCCCACTTCCCCAAACATCACATGTAATCACTGTACCAGAAAGAATGGCAACTTAAGACTTTATGTCTCCTTACCTTTTGCCTGTACACCCGTCTGAAGAAATCTCTCCTCCCATTGTTCCCAAACACCTACCGTTCTTAGCTTTGTGTACGTTACTCAGCATTCGGTATGTTGCTCCATTACAGAGAATCCAGTAAAGTGCTCAGGGCTCGCTGCACAAGCATGAGGACCCGAGTTTGATCCCCAGCACCCCACTTTAAAAAAAGTGGGGCACAGTGGTCCATACTTGCTATCTTAGCACTGGGCAGATGGAAATGGGTGGATCCCTGGGGCTTGCTGGCCAGCCCACCTAGCCTAAGCAAGTGCCAGGTCCCACACATTCTGTCAGTTACTTTGACCTTGACAGGAGCAGCTTAGGGAAGGAGGGGCTTATTCTGACTTACAGTAGGACACTATAGTCCCCGTGGTGGGGCGGGGAGGGCGGGAGGCATGGGAGCATGAGCATGACGCAGCTGGTCACAAGGCTTCCAAAGTCAGAGAGATGAACGCTGGTGCTCATTTCTGCTTCCTGACAACCACGAAGCCAAGAAACTCCCCTACCACATGCTCTCACCACCATGATGTTATGTTTAAGTGTCTGCAACCAAGCAACCATGGACAGGGCCCTTCAAGCTGAGAGCCCAAATAATCAGTAACTCCTCCCTGAAGCTGTTCCCTTATGTATTTTGGTCACAGTGATATGAAAGACAGGTGGGTCCATCTGACAGAGGACTGATCTCTGAAGTATATAGAGAATTCAAGAAACTAGACATCAAAATACTGAACAATCCAATAAAAAAAAATGGGCTAAAGAGCTAAACAGAGAATTCTCAAAAGAAGAACCACAAATGGCTGAAAGACATTTAAAGAAGTGCACAACATCCTTAATCATCAGAGAAATGCAAATCAAAACGACTCTGAGATACCACCTTACACCTGTCAGAATGGCTATGATCAAAAACACTAATGACAGTCTAGGCTGGAGAGGATGCGGAGCAAAGGGAACACTCCTCCACTGTTGGTGGGAGTGCAAACTTGTACAACCACTGTGGAAATCAGTATGGCGGTTTCTCAGAAAATTGGGAATCGATCTATCTCAAGACCCAGCCAAACCGCTCTTGAGCATATACCCAAGGAATGCTCAGTCACACCACAAAGATACATGTTCAACTATGTTCATAGCAGCACTATTTGTAATAGCCAGAACCTGGAAACAACCTCGATGCCCTTCAACTGAAGAATGGATTAAGAAAATATGGTACATATACACAATGGAGTACTACTCAGCAGAGAAAAACAATGACAGCATGAAATTTGCAGGCAAATGGATGGAACTAGAAAATATCATCCTGAGTGAGGTAACCCAAACCCAGAAGGACAAACATGGTATGTACTCACTCATAAGTGGATACTCGATATAAAGCAAAGAACAATCAGACTGCAACCCACAGAACCATGGAGGCTACATAGCAGGGGGGACCCTAGGATGACTGTGGCTTATAATAAGTTTTGGTTTTGCTCAATTACTGGGCAAGCCTCAACGAAACATTTCACTATTAGGATAAGAATTTATACTGTATCAAGCTGATAATAGAAAAATAAATAAATGAAAAAAATGGAAAAAAAAAAACAGGTGGGTCCCTGGGACTCACTGGCCAGCCACCCTAGCCTAATCAAGTGCAAAGGCCCAGTGAGAGTCTTTCTCAAAAACAAAGTGTGAAGCTGGAGAGATGGCTTAGCAGTTAAGAGCACTGACCGCTCTTCCAGAGGACCCAGGTTCAAATCTCAGCACCCACATGGCAGCTCACAATTGTCTGTAACTCCAAAATCTGACCCTCACACAGACATACATTCAGGCAAAACACCAGTGCACATAAAATAAAAATAAATAAATTATTTTTTAAAAAACACAGGATGGACAGCTCTTGAGGAAGAATATCTGGAGTGACTCTAGCCTCCACAAACACAGGCACACATGTGTACCCACATACACATATTCAAATGTGTGCATACATATGCACACAATAAAATAAATAACTTTTAAAGATCTTTCATGACAGTACATCAACCAAAACTGAAAATTAAACCTATGGAGTGGCAGAATTCACAGCACATTATTACCAACAAGGAGCAGTCTTCCAATTCTTCAAATAATGTCCCTAAGAAAACATCATCACAGGATCCTTGCCTGGCAAGCCCAGGACCCCAGGCTCCATCCTCAGCTCTGCCTGGTAAAAACAGCAGTAACAGCAAAAAACCCTGCAAGACCCAATAGAAAATCAGGCCAAATTCTGGAATAAACACTTTATAAAACATACATCCAAATGCAAAGCTATTAAAAAACAATGGAGTCATGGAAATATCCGCAAAAACCAACATGACATGTATTTAGAGCCCCTCCCCGGGGTGGGGGTGGGGTATAGACAGATAGAGAGCATGGGGGACTTTGAAGGACCACAGGCAGGTGCAGGTCAGCACAATGACCTTGAGGATTAGTTTGTCTAAAAAAAATGAACCCCTGCATAGAGTATGACCCAGCGGACCTGCTTCTAGACACATGATCTAGAACAGTGGGCCAGCTTACAGCCAAGCCTGACCACCTGAGTGTGATCCTTGGGACCTCCATGATGGAAGGGGAAAACAAAAAACATCAACAACAAAAAACAAAACAAAACAAAAAAAAACAAAAAAATACAACTCTTACAAGTTGCCCTCTGACCTCCACATGCGCATGCGCGCCTACACACAAAGTTTAAAAGACAAAATCAAACATCGTCTTGGTTGCATGATAAGAATGCTAAGGAAAGAACCACAAATATTGGCAAGGTGATTCGTCCAGTGCAGAGAGTCGGAATCACACCAGTGTGTTAGTTAGAGCCTCTCCCAGCTCCAAACGTGCTGCTCTGTTTCAGCTCTCTCACTCCCCTGGAGCTGAGCTTACACTCTTTATCTTTGTTCAGCCAATTAACTCTCTTTGGTCCTTCCAGTGGCACTAGAGAAAGGTAGGAAGGCTGGATAGAAAGGAAAGCCTTTCTGTTTCCTGCTTCCTCCCTTTGACTCTCTACCTGTTTCCTGTCTCTCGAAATTTGACATCCTCACAATACTTTACCCTTGCCTCATCAGTTCCTTTATATAGCAGCAGCTCAATCTCGCCTGCCATTTTTCTATATTTTGGGGAAAACAATCCCCTTGTGGCCCTTCACAATCATCAGCAGCAGGCAAAACCCCTTTCCCCTAAGAAATCCAGGTTCCTTAATTCCAATTTCCCCTCCCCCCCCCACCTTCTTAACTTTGTCCACTTCTGCTATCCATACACTGTCTGCTTCATCCAATTGCTATGCCCAACATACAGGAAGTGTTCTTACCTGGTGAGCCATCTCTCCAGCCCTTGGAATGGTCTTTTGGCTGAGCCCTTTACAACTCTGGGCGAAATCAGAGTTCCATTAACTAGGGAGAAGGGCAGGATTCATTCTGCCTTTGCAGCTCCCATCCACTAACCACGCCACAACATACCTAAGATCACTCAGCCATCATCAGAGTTCTGACCAGAGGACAGGGTGTCTCGGGTGGTGGCCTTCCTTAGGACAAGTTTCCTGTATTTGTCATTTGAACAACAATTCGTATCCAGAAGGAGCATCAGATAAACTCTGCAGGTAAATGGTCTGTGTGCCTGTGGGTCATATTTGCTGATGTGCTGGAGTAAGTGGGACTACTGATTTGTCTTATGTGACATTTTCTGGGGAGGCACAATGACAGACCAAAGAAACAGTTTCACCAGAGTCTCATGGGAGAACTGATGAGTTGAGTTCATAGGGTTCCTCCCAGGGGCATGGGAGACTCAAAGGAAAGGCAGCTGCATCACTGAAAGGTCACCCCAGCACAGGTGACTCAAAAACTGAGTGCCTGGAGCTAACCCCTGTGCAACTTGTAGGCAGCTCTGATGAAGAGTCTTTTCTCTGATGAAGAGTCTTTTCTCTGCCACAATTTTTTAGCACTTATCTAACCTCAGGGAGGAGCCTCATGAATACTGTAAGTTTCTTGATCTTCCTGAGTCATACAAGTTTCCTGTGAGTTTTCCAAGCCTTCTTGGCCTCCACCCCTTCTCTCTACAAGAGAATATTTCAATTGAGAGGAAACAACTACAGAATGTTGTGGGAGGGAAAAGCTAAGTAGGGAGGTTTCAGAGCCAATGAAGCTGTATAACTCCCTTTTGCTTTGCCAGCTACAGCTGAGGGAGTAAATTTGGTAATAGTTGCCTAGCATACACAGAATTCTGAGTTTGTGCCCAACCAATGCCCCCTCACATCAACAATTGTTTTAGTTTCATAGCATTGACATAGATTTAAAAAGGAGGTCAGTGGGGGTGGAGGGGGGGCCTTGGGAGGTAGCTCAGTGGGTAAGAATGCTCACTGAACAAGCATAAGGACTTGAGTTTGAATCCTGAGCACCCACCTAGAAAAGCCACATGTGCCTATAACTCCTGTGCTACTGAGGATGGAGCAGGAGGATCCCTAGAGCTTGCTGGCTATCAACTGTCAGAGTTTGCTTTCTATTGCTGTGATAAAACTCAATGACCAAAAGTAACTTGGGGAGGGAAAGGTTTAGTTGGCTTACAGCTTACAGTCTATTATGGGGAGAACTCGGGACAACAACTGGAGGCAGGAACTGAAGCAGAGACCCTGGAGGGACACTGCTTAATGGCTTGTTCCTCCTGGCAGGACCACCTGCCCAGGAGTGGCATCACCCCCCTTATCAATCATTAATCAAGAAAATGCTAGCAGGATGTGACGGTGCTTGCTTTTGATCCCAGTACTTAGGAGGCAGAGCAGGTCTCTGAGTGTGAGGCCAGCCTGGTCTATAAGTGAGTTCCAAGCCAGAGCTGGATAGGGTGACCTTGTCTCAAAAAGAAAAGGAGAGGGGGGAGGGAGGGA
>CABHPP010137298.1:1421-23785 GCA_902168425.1 Peromyscus attwateri
GTGTGTGTGTGTGTGTGTGTGTGTGTGTGTGTGTGTGTGTGTGTGTGAAATAGTCCCATATAGCCCAAGCTGGTCTCACACTTGCTACATAGCTGAGGATGACCTTAAATTCCTGATCCTCTTGTATCCACCTCTCAAGTCCTGGAATTATATAGGCCTGTACCACCATAACTGGCTCATCTGTATTTTATTATTATTTTAATTTACTTTTACTTTTTAGAAACTCATTTTTTATTTTATTTTTATTTTTATTTTATTTATTTATTTATTTGGTTTTTCGAGACAGGGTTTCTCTGTGTAGTTTTGCGCCTTTCCTGAAACTCGCTCTGTAGACCAGGCTGGCCTCGAACTCACAGAGATCCGCCTGCCTCTGCCTCCCGAGTTTATTTTTATTTTATTTATTTATTTATTTTTTGATTATTTGGGAAAGGGATGCTTGCCCTGACACTTGTGTGGAGGTCAAAAGTCAACTTGCAGGAGTTGGTTCTCTGCTTTCACCATGCAAATCCTGGGATTAAACGTAGGTCTCAGGCTTTGTGGCAAGGGTCTTTACCTATTTAGCCAACACACTGGCCCCTTATCTGTATTTTTGTTTTGTTTTTCTTTTTTCTTTTTTTTTTTTTTTTTTTTTCTTTTCTTTTCTTTTTTTTTTTTTTTCAAGACAGGGCTTCTCTGTGTAGCTTTGGAGCCTGCCTTGGAACTCACTCTTTAGACCAGGCTGGCCTCGAACTCACAGAGATCCGCCTGGCTCTGCCTCCCAAGTGCTGGGATTAAAGGCGTGCGCCACCACCGCCCGTCTTATCTGTGTTTTTTCAGACTTCTTTATTTTATGTCTATGATCACTTTATATTAGTATGTGTATGTATACCATGTACATGCCGGTGACCTCAGAAGTCAGCAAAGGGCACCAGATATCCTAGAACTGGAGTCATGGATGGTTGTGAGCCACCATGTGGGAGCTGGAAACAGAACCTAGGTTCTTCTACAAGAGGAACAAGTGCTCTGGACCACTGAACCATTTCTCCAGCCACCATACTCTGTATTTTTTAAAGATATAATTGCTATGTATTCATCTGTGCTTCGTCAGGTTGATACTGATTTATCATGATGCAATCAAGTATGAACTGTCTTTTTACCATCTTTTTTGCAATGTATTGATTGTGGCGTGGGGTGTGTGTGTGTGTGTGTGCCGTGGTGCATGTGGAGGGCAGAGGACAGCTTTCAGGAATCACTTCTTGTTTTCTACCTGGCCGAGACCAGGTCTCTCTTGTTTCTGCTATGTAGTGTGTACCAGGCTAATAGCATAGTAGTTTCTCAGTGGTTCTTCTATCTCTGTCCGCTCTCATCATAAGAGTGCCTAGAGTACAGATGCACGCCACTGCATCCAGCTTTTTCCATGGCTCTGGGGACTGAACTCAGGTTGTCAGGTTTGTGTGGCTTGTGATTTTACCCACTGAGCCCTCTCCCAAAACCCACTCCCGGCTTTGAGACAGGGTCTCACTGTGTATCTCTGGCTGTCAAGGAATTCACTATGTAGACCAGGCTGACCTTGAACTCACAGAGGCCTGCCTGCCTCTGCCTCTTGAGTTCTGGGATTAAAGCATGAGCCACCATGCATGCCAGGGGTCCTGAACCCATCTTTACAAATATTGTCAAGCAAAGTAGTGGTCATAGTGAAATACAGAGCCCAAAGGAGTAATCAATGGTCTATTTCAGCTTAACCCTTAGCCTGAACAATGGGCTTTTTAGTAGGTAAATCTTCCCAATCATCAAAAATGGGAATAGTAGTTCTTCACACAGCTTTAAACCAGGATTGGTAACACACACCTGTAGTACCAGCACTTGGGGGCAGAAGCAGGAGGATTGCCACAAAGTTGAGGCCATCCTGATCTACAAACTTTACACTTCCTATACTTGAGGTTCAATTCTGTGTCCTGGAGATACTTGTATTAGACCTACTGATCTGTTCCCAGAGATATCCTGTCTGTAGCAGATGAAGTTCCTACAAGCTCCTTGGTTAGATTCTGACTATAACCCCTTCCCCAGATGGGCACATCAAGACAAATTCAGCCAAGGTATTTAGGAAGAGAAACCTGGGGCTGTAACTCAGAGGGAGAGTACTTTCCTAAGCATTTTGTCACGGGTGCTCCAGCCGTTTGTTTCCGTCTTATGTTATTTAGTTTCATTTACTTTTGTAACTTTTTTTTTATTGTGTATCCTTTCAAAAACACAAAAAGCCGAGGCTAGCCCAGTCAGCCCCCTGCACTCAGCACTCACTCTCAGCAGCTGTCGAATTTCCTCTTGTAAATTACAGACATTGTAAACTCTCAGCTCTAAGTGTGGGAGTATGCATCTTTAAGACGTGAAAGACATTTTCCTTTTCAAGCACAATTATCATTATTACACTTAGCAAATTGAGCCCTCATTTTAATTCTTGTGGTGGCTTTGGTGGTCAAGGATCTTAAAATATGCCACTTGAGTTTTTAATTGCCGGGTGTATCAGTTGTGATTATTTCTACCCTTGGCTCCAGTTTGACACTGGCTATTAGGATTGTTGACAAAAGTCTGTATCAGGATCTGCTTTGTAATAGCAATTGTAAAAGTGGGGTGTATCTGTTCAATTTGACTGCTTTCACTGACTGTCCACGCTGGATAGAAAAAGCAGATTTTCAGTTTGTTTGTTAAAACAGTTTCCCAATTGGAATAAACCTGTGGTTTACTAATTTTAAAAATGATTGACTGAAGCCCTCCTATACACAAATGATAAAAGGGCTGAGAAAGAAGTCAGAGAAACATCACCCTTTACAATAGCCACAAATAATATAAAATACCTTGGGATAACACTAACTAAACAAGTGAAGGACCTTTTTGATAAGAACTTTAAATCTCTAAAGAAAGAAATTGAAGAAGATATCAGAAAATGGAAAGATCTCCCATGCTCATGGATAGGTAGGATTAACAGTAAAAATGGCACTCTTACCAAAAGCAATCTACAGATTCAATGCAATCCCCATCAAAATCCCAACACAATTCTTCACAGACTTGGAAAGAAAAATGCTCAACTTCTTATGGAAAAACAAAAGACCCAGGATAGCTCAAAGAATCCTGTATAATAAAGCAACCTCTGGAGGCATCACTATCCCTAACATCAAGCTCTACTATAGAGCTATAGTAATAAAAACAGCTTGGTACTGGTATAAAAACCGACATACAGACCAATGGAATAGAACTGAAGATCCTGACATTAATCCACACACATATGAACACCTGATTTTTGACAAAGAAGCCACAACTATACAATGGAAAAAAGAAAGTATCTTCAACAAATGGTGCTGGCATAATTGGATGTCAATATGTAAAAGATTACAGGGGTTGGGGATTTAGCTCAGTAGTAGAGTGCTTGCCTAGCAAGCACAAGGCCCTGGGTTCAGTCCTCAGCTCCAGAACAAATAAATAATTAAAAAAAAAAAGATTACAAATAGATCCATATCTGTCACCATGCACAAAACTCAAGTCCAAGTAGATCAAAGACCTCAACATAAGTCCAGCTACACTAAACTTAATAGAAGAGAAAGTAGGAAGTACTCTTGAATGCATTGGCACAGGAGATCACTTCCTAAATATAACACCAGCAGCACAGACACTGAGCACAACAATTAATAAATGGGACCTCTTGAAACTGAGAAGCTTTTGTAGGGCAAAAGACACGGTCAATAAGACAAAAAGACAGCCTACAGAATGGGAAAAGACCTTCACCAACCCCACATCTGACAGAGGACTGATCTCCAAAGTATATAAAGAACTCAAGAGCCGGGCGGTGGTGGTGGTGGTGGTGGTGGTGGTGGTGGTGGTGGTGGTGGTGGTGCACGCCTTTAATCCCAGCACTCGGGAGGCAGAGGCAGGTGGATCTCTGTGAGTTCGAGGCCAGCCTGGGCTACCAAGTGAGTTCCAGGAAAAGCACAAAGCTACACAGGGAAACCCTGTCTTGAAAAAAACCAAAAAATAAAAAAATAAAAAAAAAGAACTCAAGAAACTAGACATCAAAATACTGAACAATTCAATTAAAAAATGGGCTGAAGAGCTAAACAGAGAATTCTCAAAAGAAGAATCACAAATGGCTGAAAGACATTTAAAGAAATGCTCAACATCCTTAATCATCACAGAAATGCAAGTCAAAACGACTCTGAGATACCACCTTACACCTGCCAGAATGGTTATGATCAAAAACACTAATAATAGTCAATGTTGGAGAGGATACGGAGCAAAGGGAACACTCCTCCACTGTTGGTGGGAATGCAAACTTGTACAACCACTGTGGAAATCAGTATGGCAGTTTCTCAGAAAATTGGGAATTGATCTACCTCAAGACCCAGCCATACCACTCTTGGGCATATACCCAAGGAATGCTCAATCATACCACAAAGATACATGCTCAACTATGTTCATAGCAGCACTATTTGTAATAGCCAGAACCTGGAAACAACCTAGATGCCCGTCAACTGAAGAATGGATTAAGAAAATGTGGTACATATACACAATGGAGTACTACTCAGCAGAGAAAAACAATGACAGCATGTAATTTGCAGGCAAATGGATGGAACTAGAAAAAAATCATCCTGAGTGAGGTAACCCAAACCCAGAAGGACAGACATGGTATGTACTCACTCATAAGTGGATTCTAGATATAAAGCAAAGAACAATCAGACTGCAACCAACAGAACCAGGGAGGCTATATGGCAGGGGGCACCCAAGGATGACTGTGGCTTATAATAAGTTTTGGTTTTACTCAATTACTGGGCAAGCCTCAATGAAACATTTCACAATTAGGATAAGAATTTATACTGTATTAAGATAATAATAGAAAAATAAATTTAAAAAAAAGTGAAAACAGGAAAAAAAATGATTGACTGATTGATTACCAGTGGGATTGAGGAAGGAAGACTCACACATCCCACAGTGCGTAGTGGGAGATAGGAAGACAATGTTCTGGAGTTGGTTCTCACCCTCCGCTTGTTGAGGTGGTCTCTATTGTTTCTGCCTCTGCACTTCGAACCCCAGGCTAGCTGTCCCCCAAGCTTCCCGCAATTCACCGGTCTCCATCTCTCATCTCTCTGGGGGAGCTGGTACTGCAGATGCTTGCCATCCTCACATCCGGCTTTTTTAGGTTCAGGGGATTGAACTCAGGTTGACAAGCTTATACAGGAAGTGCTTTTACTCACTGAGGCATTTCCCAGCTGAGAGAGAGAGAGAGAGAGAGACTGTCTGTCTGTCTGTCTGTCTCTTAAAATATGTTACATGCCTGTCATGGTGGCACACACCTTTTATCCTAGCACTCAAGGCAGAGGCAGGTGGATCTTGGTGAGTTCGAGGCCAGCCTGGTCTACAGAGTGAGATCCAGGATAGCCAGGGCTACACAGAGAAACCCTGTCTCGAAAAACAAAACAAAACAAAAAATCAGAAATGAGTAACATAAAACATACAATCTAAACCATTTTTAAATATATGGTTCAGCCCCCCTCCCCATCTTTGAGTTATATCATTAACTTTTTTAAACTGTGAAGACGCCTGCACTGTCTCCAGTTTACTATTTGTCTTGTTGGTTTGGGCCTTCTATTAGAACCTACCACAATGTTTCCTAATGCCAATGCTGTCACCGTTTTTTTGTTTTTTGTTTTTTGTTTTTTTGTATTGTCTTCTGTTTGAATCACTTCCGAGTTCAACCAGCGTCTGCCCTGTTTACTTGCCCAAGCTACTTATTGATATCTAATGGCCATTTCTGTTGTATCAAACACTGGCTTTGGTAGATCTGTTGGGTCAAGACTTCAATTTTATTGTATAGAAATCCAAACTCTTGTCCTCACTCGAGTTCTCTGAGGCTGTGTGACCGTGGAAAGGGGTTTTCTCTTTGGATATTGGACTTCAGTATAGACTCTAAAAGGGACGTTTGTGGCTGGATGTGACAGAAGAGGCTCCCAGTGGGAGCTGGGGCTTACAAATGGAAGTGTGTGTGTGTGTGTGTGTGTGCTCACTCAAGTGCACTCAGGTGGCTGCAGGTGTGCTGATGCTTGGAGATGCTATGTCTGGACAGGTTAGTTTTAACAACAGGCTCAGTAACTCAGATTAGTTAAGACAGTCATTCAACACATACCACATGCCAGGTTCTGTGTTAAGCACTCAGGGTCCACAGTTGAAGATTAGAATAAACCTGTACTCCAGGAGCCCGTGCATTCATTCGGGAGACTAAAGCACAGACCATAGGCTCTAAAAACTTTGGTACAGTCAGGTATGGTGGTATACACCTGTAATCCTAGCACTCAGGAGACGGAGGCAGGAGGATCATGAGTTTAAGGACAGCCTGGACTATATAGTAAGACTCTGCCTCAAAAAAATAAGTAAATAGGGTTGAGGTTGTAGCTCATTTAGTAGAGTGCTTGCCTAGCACGTGGAAGCCATGGGTTCAATCCCAGCCCTGTGTAAACCAGGCACGGTAGTGCAAGCCTGTAATCCTCTAGGGAGGTGGAGGTAGGAAGATTAGAAGTTCAAGATCACCTTTGGCTATATACCAAGTTCAAGGCCACTCTGGGATACATGAAATCCCCCCTCCCCCCAAAAAAGAAAAACCAAATGAAAATGAAGAAAATTAAAATGAACACTATAGTATGCACCATAAGAAATGTAAATGAAAGTCGAGGAGATGCGGGAGGAGAAATCCTTTGCTTTGGGACTACCTTGCTGAGGATGTGACACTTGATGGGGTCTGAAGGATAATCATCAGATGCTTTTTAGGTAGAGAAGGGTGTTCCAGTCAGCATGGGCAAAGTCTCTAACACAGGTGCCACCCATGGGGAAATGGCCTAGGACATACCAGGACTTCCCAAAGGAAACCGTGTAGTCTCCAGCTTTATCTTATTCAGGCCTCTGTGTCCCTGGGAAGGGTGAGATGATATACGTCCTTGTTTAACATTGCGAAACCTGAGGCTTCAGGCTGGTCCCTGTTTTGGCCAATGAATTCACACAGCTTGGGGCCTGGACTACAGCCCTTTGATGACAAGTCTGGGATTCCTTCCAAGAATGCCGCGCTGTGCCCCACACCTTGGAGGGATGGACAGCATCCTGGGAAGAGACTGGTGACCATGGGCCAGTACTTAGCACATCACTATCACCACCTCCCTTCTCTTCTCTGAGGAAGGGAGCCAGGAATAATTTACCAGTCATCCTAATCTGGAGCACTGGGGCAGCAGCCGAGCCCCAGTGAACCAGGTCACAGCCTGAAGTTCGCAGGTGCCACTTCCCAGGCCTTCTTGCAGACTGGGAGGGGAGAGCTGCCAGATCAAACAAGTCCAGGGGAATCTGGGAGGGACTTTGGCAGGCGAAAAGTGAGGGAGGAGGCGGCAGCTTCCTCATCCAGATCTGGAGAGGTGGGCCACATCAGGCACAAACCTCATGCCTCTACTGAGCCACAGCATCTTATTTCGGCCTCGACTTCCACATGTCCCCAGCACCTTCTCTGAGACTGGAAGCCAGGCAGAAAGCCTTGTCTCCCAAGAGACCAGACTAGGACTCACTCTGAGCACCTGAGCCCTTATTAAAGTGGCTACAGGCTTAGCCATATTGATTTCTCTCCTACATCATCAGGACCAGGAGCCCAGTTTCCAGGGAGACCCAGACTGGCCCCGGGACCTCCCAAACAGCTGTTCAATCAGCCCTGGAGACAGGGGACCTAGCCAGAGATCCCAACATAAGGCCAGAGACATTTGCCTCTTTATCATGATAGTCTGTGCCCAGATTAGTGGCTGGCACCTGCAGTGTGTTCATTAATACTTGTTGGATTGACAAGTTTGCCCTTTTGCCAAATCTTTATTTGTGTATGTGAGTATATGTGTAGGTGCACATGTATCTAACTTTGGACATCAGGCTTGGTAGCAGGTACCTTTACCTCATGAGCTACCTCACAGGCTCTCTTTGCCAAATCATCATCATCATCATCATCATCATCATCTTTTTCTCCTCCTCCTCCTCTTCTTCTTCTAATTTTTTAAAAAATTTTATGTGTATGAATGTATACCATATAAGTACCTAGAGGTTAAGGATGGTTGTGAGCCACCATGTTGGTGCTGGGAATAGAAAAAACAGCAAGTACTCAATCTCCAGCCTGCTCTTTTGTCAAATCTAAAACAAAAAATCTTTAGGCCAACTTTAAAATGTGACTAAAGGATTTTGTTGTTTTTGTTTTGTTTTGTCTTTGAGACAGGGTTTCTCTGTGTAACCACCCTGGCTGTCCTGGAACTTGCTTTATAGACCAGGCTGACCTCGAACTCACAGAGATCCGTCTGCTTCTGCCTCCTGAGTGCTGGGATTAAAGGCGTGTGCCACCACCACCCGGCAAGGATTTTTTTTTTTTTTTTTTTTTTTTTGTAATGAAAGTAATGTGCCTGGCTGTGGTGGTGCATGCCTTTAATCTTAGCACTTTTTGGGAGGCAGAAGCAGGTGGATCTCTGTGAGTTCAAGGCCACCCTGGTTTACAAAGTGAGTTCCAGGATACCAGGACTACACAGAAAGACCCTGTCTCAAAAAGCCAGGGGGAAAAAAAAAAGTAACTCTCCCTTTTAGTTTATGGCACAAGCACAGTGGTTAGTGTGTGCCTCTTCTGACTTTAGCTCTCCTGTGTATTTATTTGTGGTCCTAGCTGCTCTTAGCATAGTCTTCTGCTACGAGCGACCTTGTACCTCTGCCGATTCCTCCCTCTCTCTGAGTCCTCAGCCCTTTCCTCTCCACTCTGTCCTGCTAGCTCAGGAACCCTCCGAGAGGGCGGTGCTGAAGGTGCTGGCCCCGAGTCCCAGGGGAGCGTAAGTTAAGATGCTAGGGAAGTCACTTGGGTCACATCCAGCCATGTGTCAGGCACTTCTCAAGCCTCTGATTTGTGTTAAGTTCTCAAGAAATTTACAGGAAACCACACAGGTGAGTGGGAACTCGAGCTGTGTGTGTCTTATGACCACAGGGTTCTGCGTTCCCAAGGGGAGAGGGACTGAGGCTGTGCAGGGTTACACTGCTGGGGCCGTGGTAACATGTGGACCCATTTGAAGGACCCATTTGAGTCTGAGCGGGACTCGGGTGCCTTCGAGGGAGAGAGAAAGCCACAGAAGACTAAGTACAAAAGGTCTGCAGAAAGGAGGGCAAGGAAGGGTTAGATGCCATGCTCAGCTGTGACCGTGAACTTATTAGTTTGTTCCATCAGTACACTGAGATTCTGTTATGTTCTAAGTCCAGTGCTAGGCTGTAAATGAACAGAGCTTTTTAAAGGGCTTTAACATTTATTTATTCATTCATGGGGGGTATGCATGTGCCACGGGCGCTTTGTGGAGATCAGGGGGCAGCATTTTTTTTTTAAAGATTTATTTGTGTGTGTGTGTGTGTGTGTGTGTGTGTGTGTGTGTGTGTGTTGCTGGCATTGGCCAGAAATGGGTGTCTGACTCCCTGGAGCTGGAATGATAGGCAAGCTATGAACTGCCCAATGTGGGTGCTGGGAACGGAACTTGGGTCCTCTGGAAGAGCAAGCAGCATGTGTTTTTAACAGCCGCACCATCTCTCCATTCGCTCAGAAGACAGCGTACAGGAGCTGGTTTTCTCCTTCTATCATGTCGGTCCCAGGGATGAACTCAGATTATGATCAGGCTTGGCAGCAGGTGCTTACACCCACTGAACCATTTGGTTGGCTGAATGTACAATGGAGTGTTTAACAAATATGAATCTTCCCTGCACTAAAGGAGTCAGTAGTCCACAGGGCCCAAAGGCAGGTTGTATTGCAGCTTCTCCCATTGAGAGATAGCTGAATATAAGAATATAGCAACAGGCCGGGCGGTGGTGGCGCACGCCTTTAGACCCCCGTACTTGGGAGGCAGAGAAAGGCAGATCTCTGAATTTAAGGACAGCCTGGTTTACAGAGTGAGTTCCAGGACAGCCAGGGCTACACAGAGAAACCTGTCTCAAAAAATAAAAACAAAACAAACAAAACAAAACAAAAAAACACAACTACAAAGAATGGAAGCATTTTACCTAGCAATATGTATGTATTTAAGCAAATTATGGTATGTTGTGTAGCCATTAAAATGAAGTTTGCAAGCATAGGAGATGTAGTCATAGTTCTAATAGTCATAGGTAGCACATTTACGATACTCTCTGGAAAAAGGGTAAGAGTCTAGACAGATGATAAACATCCACAAAGAAAAACTAGAAAGAAAGGTTATACAATGGGCCAAAGATATGGCCCAGTTGATAGGGTGATTGATTAGCATGTACAAAGGCCTGGGTTCCATTCACAGCATAGTGTAAACTGGAATCCTGGGCAGGAGGATCAGGAGTTCAGTGTCATCCTCAGCTACATACCAAGGACAACTGAGGCTCCATGAGACTGTGCCTCAAAAAAGAGGGCAGGGTGGGACTGGAGAGGTGGCTCATCTGTTAAGAGCATTGGTTCAATTCCCAGCACTCACATGGCGGCTCACACCTGTCTGTGACTCTAGTTCCAGATCCAACACCCTCACACAGACGTACATTCATGCCAAACACCAATGCACATAAAAATAAATAAATCTAAAAAAAAAGAAAGTTTGGAAAAAGAAGAGGGAGGGATACTACAAAATACCCCCAAATGTTAATTGTGGTTGTGTCTCTACAGAGCAATCTTCCTGTCTGTCATTTTAGGCTTTTGCACCAAGCAGCTTTTCTGTGAAGCATGTATTTACTTTTGCAGTGTAACATTTGTCAAGAAAGAGATCCTTCAATAAATAGCATTCGGCAAAAAAAAAAATTAAAAAAAAAAAAAGAGAGAGAAAGGCTAGATGTGGTAGCACACACCTGTAATCCCAGCATTTAGGAGGTGGAGGTAGGAGGATGAGGAAGGAGTTCAAAGTCATCCTCAGGGAAGAGACAGGCCTGGACTATCTGTGACCACCTTTTTTTTGTTTTGTTTTGTTTTTGTTTTTTGAGACAGGGTTTCTCTGTGTAGCCCCAGCTGTCCTGGATCTCCTTCTGTAGACCAGGCTGGCCTAGAACTCAGAGATCCCGATGCCTCTGCCTCCTAAATACTGGGATTAAAGGCATGGGCCACCACTCCCAGTCACACTTGACCATTTTAAAACAACGACAATGAAAGGAAACAAGATGGAAAAACAAACAAACAAACAAAAAACCAACAAGAAATACAAGTGGACAAAGCGGGGAGGGGTTGGCGGGATAAGACTGATACCTGCCGTGCGGTGGTGGTGGTGGTGGTGGTGGTGGTGGTGGTGGTGGTGGTGCACGCCTTTAATCCCAGCACTTGGGAGGCAGAGGCAGGCGGATCTCTGTGAGCTCGAGGCCAGCTTGGGCTCAGAGTGAGTTCCAGGAAAGGTGCCAAAGCTACACAGAGAAAACCTGTCTTGAAAAACCAAAAAAAAAAAAAAAAAAGACAGGTAGCTGTATACCAGACAGGATTTAGGCATCATAATGCCCAGAGGGCAGGGCTGGTAGTGTCAGTCACCTTAGGACAATCCCTTTACTGCTGCCTATCAGCCCCCTCTTGCTTATCAGTAAAGGACAGAACACCTGGGGGATAGGCTTTATGTGATAGATCCGGCACTCTGGTTGGTTTAATAAAGTGCCTATCCCTAGGGACTATCTTGCTGTGTGACCCTGGGCAAGTCAGCCCTCCACTGCCTTCCAAGGTGAATCTTTCCCTGGCTGCTCATTCCTCTGGAGGAGACTTCCCCTTTATGTTTCCAGAACACAGGATGAACAGGAAGATGGCTGTAGGCAAGTCAGCTCTCCACCCCAGCATCCTTTTTTCCTTCTGTTGCTCTCCTGATTGCACTGGGGACTAAGACTTATATTGTATCTGTTATCTCTTTCCAGGAAATGACCGAAATGGCCTCGATTTCAACAGACAGGTAAGAACTTGGGTCAGAAGACATTCATCCTGGAAATTCTGGGGGTGTCAGACAAACAGAACATTTGTTGGTGGTTTTTCTCAGTCATCTAGCTTTCAGGATGAAAGGACCCCAAGTCCATCCTCCTTGCCACCACCATGATCCAGAGTTCGAGTCCCCCTTCTAGGGAGCTTTTGGTTGAATCACATTGGCTGTAGTTGGGAGAGCTACCTGCAGAACATCTGCTCTTGACTGAGCCTCAGTGGATCTATGATGTGGACTGTCTGATGATGGAGAGGATGTTACCAAGCCCCAAGGAACAAAGCGGTGATCATCTGAGACCCTATACACACACACACACACACACACACACACACACACACACAAATGCGGACGCACATGCACTTAAAGTTAACCATAAGAAACTCTTGACTGAAAGCAAGATGATAGAGGCCACAGCAGGGAAAGACACATTCAGACAGGAGTACTTGGGGGCTGGGGAAGAAGCTGGGGATGGGTGGGGTAAGTGCTTGCCTAGCATGCAGGAAGCCTTTGGTTCCATCCATAGTATCCAGGAAACTGGGCACGATGGCACATGCCTGAAATCCTCATACTTCAGAGAAGGACAATGGAAGATCAGAAATTCAAGGTCAAACACAGCTGTCTCAAAACAGGAGTGTGGAACCAGGCTTGAGAAACGGAGGCACTAGCTTAGGCACTTTGGAAGGCACCCAAAGTAGGTGACATTAGTCTTAGTTTGGAAGGGCTTTGCACAGAGCCACATGGAGTAGAAGATAGTGGGGAAATGTGTGGGAATGGCTGGAGAGAAAGTTGAATTGACATGTACCTCTAGGTGGAAAGCTGATGGGAAGCCTGGGATGGGGAACGGAAGGCAGGGTGTGTTGGGGAGCGGAAGGCTGAGCTGCTGGTCTGCTGACCATGATGGGAAGCTAGAGGGTGAGGCTAAGGGTAGACATAAGGCCAGGAAGCCTGGGTGTTTGCTCCTGTTTCTGCCAGCCTCTAGCTGGTTAACTTCACGTGCATGTGGGTCTACGTGTGTGTGTGTGTGTGTGTGTGTGTGTGTGTGTGTGTGTGTGTGGTCTCAGGTGACCACCAGGCTCCTTCCCTATACTCTGATACCCCCAGTCCAGGCTTGGGTGGAAATGTATACATTTCCTTGGGAAGGAGCTGGGTCAAATGTATAATACACGAATTGCATGTATTCTTGTGTTCTCTTATCTGAAGAGGGAATCCAAAGTTACTACAAACATTTCCTAAAAAGGCTATTCATTCTAGAAGTGTCCTTCATGATTAAAAAGAGGATCATCTAGAGTCCTAAACCAAAACCTCTCAGGCAGGCAAGTAATCTACTTTTGTTCATGAGGAAGGCTGAGAATTTTGCCAACAAATGAAAACTAACTGCTCTCCCTCTGCCCTGGAGACTAAGGGACATAGGCCCCACTGAAGAGAGATCTGGGTTAGCTATGAAGAAGGACTCCCAGCTTATGCAGTATAATAAATTCTGGAATAACTAGACAGGAAGACTACAGAATTAGCTTCTTGCTCAATGTCGTTGGATGAGAGACAGATTCTTATCTGAGAGCAAGTTCCAGCCAGGCAGACATGGGAGTCCCCATCTGGTACAGGCAGTACTGTGGGAGGCAGGAGGATTGTTATGGGTTTGAGCCCAGTTTGAGGTGCAGAGTTCGACACTGTCTCAACTAACTCTCTCTAACCTTAAAATTAAAAAAATAAGATAAAAAGGTGGTTTGAGGGGCAGGAGGATTCAACCAGGAAAATTCAATGGACATCCAAGGGTTTTGTAACTCTAAAGGAATATTGAGTAGGTTGAGGTCTCATGACCCTCAGCCTGGGCTCACTTCTCACTACCACTAGGCTTTGGTAAGTAGTCAAGGAGGTGAACTCACACCAAAAGGTGGCCATGCCAAATGCCAGGCAGTGTGTTTGGCCACCTGTGTGATGCAGCTTGAGAAGTCCTTGTGCTGGACAGCCTCAGTGTCCACATGGAGGCCCTGGCCCTTTGCACATCTTTCAGTCCAGTCTTGCTGCTCTTTGGCCTCTGGGTTCTTAACATCAACAAGAAAAGACAGAACAGAGTTTTCATCTGGGGAGGGAGTTGGAGGGAGATGCATGCAGCCTAGGCATTGCATACTTCCCTGGGGCTTTGCCCATAGCATAGTCACAGCCTCTCAAGGCTCCTCTTCTCTGCCGCTGTCCCTCCAAGGCCATCAGATCTCAATATCCACATGCTCAGAGCTTTATCCCACCTCAGGCCCTGCCTGGCAGTCATGTCTACTTCCTCTGTACTTCTCATCAAGGGAAGGCAGCCCACAATCACTGACCACCAATGGTGCAGGCTCCTTATCTCATATCATTCCTACCTTGGTCCAGGAGACAATTATGTGTTGCTATCCTGACTCTATAGGTGAAGAAACCGCCTCCCAGGCAACCCCACCTTTTTCAGCAAGGACCTGAGAGATGAAGCAATTTGACCAAGGTCATGCAGTTGGTCAACTGGCTGGGCCAGGATTTGAACCCACGCCTCTGATTCCGGAGCTTATTTTCCCTTGGTTGCTTTGTTGAATCCTCCTCTGCATCTCTCCATCTATATACACCATCCTTGGGGAGAGGCCTGGGAGCAGAGACTGCATATGACCTCATTATGACTAAACGGGAGGGAGTGAGGACAGGACATGAGGAAAGCATGCTCGTGCTCAGACACAAAGAAGCTGTTGTCAGACTCCCCGGAGTGAGAGAGTCTGCTGCCCTCAGTGTAGCCCCTGTGCAAAAGCCCCAGGCTAGCTGGTGCAACTAGGAACTGCAGCCTGGAGCTGGATGAACTGCAGTTCTGAAGTTACATGAGCCAGGGGTGTTGACTCACCCACTGTGCATGAAGTGTGGCCACACTGAGCCAGTGACCTTTAGGAGACAGTGGAGTGCAGGCAGAGGACCCAGGAGTGGAGGCGTTTCTTCCTCCCAGAGCAGGTACAATGGGGTTGAGAGGTAGCAGGCAGAGGCCAGATGCCTGGATGGGGGCAAATCCTGGTCTCTAGTGTTGCCTGCCCTGTGTTAGTTGCTGCTGGCCTTTCGCATGCCTCTCCCTTCTGGGCCTGTTTCCTCATGAACAAAATGAAGAAGTTTGGATGTGATGATCTCCAAGATTCTTATAGTCTGTGTGCAAAGGAACCACTAATGAGTTGGACTCAGACTTCCACTTTTTGTCTGTTTGAGACAGGGTCTCAAGTGGCTCAGGCTACCCTCAAGCTCACTATGTAGCCGGTGATGACCTTGAAACTTGGATTCCTGCTGCCTCTGACATCTGAGTGTGCTACCTCAGCTGGCATTATTTATTTTCTTATAAAAGAACTAGGGTCAAGAGTCCGCCTGAACTGTAGAATGCAAGGGAAAGTAGGTTCCAGAAAGCTTTTCTAGACTTTTCAATCTTGAGCTATGTGGTGAAAAGAATCCTTTGTAATGTTGGGGCAACGACAGGAAGACCCAGCAAGGCACATCGCTACCCTCTGTTGATTCCCTGGATATTAGTTATTCCTATATGTGAGACAGAGGGTGCCCCTCGTAAGAAGAGAAATCACAGTCTGAGCAGAGGATTCTGTGAGGAAGGAGGGTGCTTAGCTCCGCGATACTGCCTGAGAATCCTGGAAGTGGGTGGCTAAGGAACAGTGGGACTCTAACTGGCGGAAAGTGTCGAGAGTGTCCCAGGCGTAGAGGACAGTGAATACGAAGACTTCACACAGAGAAAGGGCTCAATTTGGGGGAACTGGAGAGGATCAGAGATGAACTGGCAGAACGTGAAGCAGGAGCTGTGGGTTGGGCCAAATTAAGAAGACCTCTGGCTAGGCAGTGGTGGCGCACACCTTTAATCCCAGCACTTGGGAGGCAGAAGCAGGCGGACAGAGCGAATTCCAGGACAGCCAGGGTGGTTACACAGAGAAACCTTGTCTCAAAAGACAAATAAACAAAAGAGATCTCTGTGTGCCAGCCATGAAGCATTTCAAACATCACTAGGTCAGTTTAGGGCAGAGCACTGACAGGGCACAGGGGTGAGGAAGAGGAAGAGGATGGATGGGGAACTGATGCTGGAAAGGTTACATGGGGCGGTGATGTAATGGACAGGTGGGTAAGTTACAGCCAGGAATGAGAGCAAGGATGTTGATGCTCGTGTATCATCAGAGTCCCTTCACCTGGGCTCAAATCCTGGCTCTGTGTTATATGATTGTGTGACCTTGGGCATGTTCTTCTATCTCCATGTGGCTCAGTCTCCTCATCTGGAAGATGGGGAGACTAATGATATCTGTTACATGGGGCAGTTGTAGAGATCAAAGGTGACATGGGTGTGTGCCCCTTACACAAGAACCTGAACACACAGACCGTAGCATTTTCTGTGACTAGTACATCACTGGATGTGAAGAGTCCCAGATTTGAGTGATCCCACTTTGAGATATGATCAGGGGTGTTAGGGCAACATGTTGGATGTGGACCAGAAAAGAGAAGGGTAAGATGTGACCTTAAGGTTCCTGAGCGTTGGTAGGGCTGCCCTTAGAGGACAAGAAGACAGAGCCAGGGCCATTTCATCTTGTGGTGGGTGGAGGAGGGAGGGCAGGGGATAGGGAGGTACAGGTATTCCACAGGTGGTGAGAAGTTTGGATCTGGAGCCCAAGCTGGACATGGGCCAGGACTGAAGCTCAGGCTCCTTGAAGGGATGGGATGGAGAGAAGGAATTCACTCAAGGAAGGGAGGAGGAGTTCTCAGAGATGGGTTAAAGACTGGGTACTTGTAGGTGAGTCTAAGAAGGGCCGGCAAAAGGGAGTAGAGGAGAGCTGCACTGAGGCTAGGGGGCGGGGGTTGTGATGATGGGAACAGTAGACTAAGATACTGATGACCCCAAGTCTAAGAGTGGGATAGTAGACTGAGCAGGGAGACAGGTAATGACGGTGGCCTGTGTAGTCTTTGGTGAGAGCAAATGCCAAGCAACCCTTGTTGAGAGTTGAGTGGGAGTTAAGGAAATGAGATTTGTACAGCAGAACCCCCTTTCAAGGAAGGGGATTGTGAAGGGATGAAAGTATTGGCGTAAAAAGAAGAGTGTAGAGAAAAGGCTTTGGGGGCCGAGGCGGCAAGAGGTGGGGAGATGGAACATAGAACCGGAGTGTGGTGCTAGCACACAGGGGAACCCTGTGGGGGGCTTAAATGATAAACGTGGCTCTCCTGAGAGGGATGGAGGCTGCATTGAATGTTTTGGAGGCTTCCTATTCTGTTTTGTTTGAGACAAGGTCTCATGTAGCCTAGGCTAGCCTTGTACTTACTATGTAGCCAAAGCTGGCCTTGGATCCTTCTGCCTTTATCTCTGAAGTTCCAGGATTACAAGCGTGTGCCACCACACCCAGCTCCCTAATTCTGTGAGCCACCAGGAGAGTCTAAAGCAAGTTGAAGAGTATCTTCATCCTGTCCTCCAGGCTGGGTGTCAGTGGCCCGGGGTTTCCTGTCCCAGCTCGGCAGTATTCGGGGGGCCTGCTGACACTATGTGTGACTTATCTATGTCCTTCTGTTGACTCATTGTCATCTTGTACAGAGAAGTTGCCTTGCTGTGCCCCTGCAGAGCATTGAGTTTGTCTGTGGCTGCTAAGACACACACTGACTTGTAGTATTTAATTAAGTGGCTCCACAGGGCACCTTCTCTAAAATCAGCAAGATTCAGCTTAAGGAAAGGTCTCTGGGGACTCAGAGTACTGGAGCATCTTCTCTGGGGAAGCCCATGAGGGAGACACAGAGTGGCAGCACCAGGCTCTATAGCTGGCATGGGAGGGCCTGTGGGTAGCAGACTAAGCTCCTTGCACGGGGCACCCAGTTAAGCTTCAAGAGAAAAGGAAGAACTGCCTGGGTTTGGCTGAGTTCTACAAACCTGTGCTTGGCAGGGTGCTATGGAGTGGGGAAGGAGTGAAGCATGGTCCCTGCCCACAGGCACTCCCACTCCAATGTGGAGAAATGGACTGTGTCTTGCAGGAGCGGGGGTGGGGGGATATGTATAGTAACATCCCAGGGGTGAATCCCTAAATTTAAGAGTCCCACGAGCAGATACAACTCCTAGGGAGAGGTCAAGCACGCTGGAAGGAAGCACAGAGCCTCCTGTGAAAGGCCCAGGAGACTGAGAATGAGGGATGGCAGGTTCTCTGGTTGCTCCAAGGATGCTGTAGTATTTCAGAACTGTCCTTCTGCGTGGAAGCTGGATTATCCAAGATGGGTTCTGGATAAAAGAAGTAGCTGGACCTGTAATCCAGCTGCTCAAGAGACTAAGGTAGATAGCACATGTAAAGCCTCCCTGGGCTACAGAGAGAGTTCAACACTAGTCCAGACAGCTTAGCAAGATCCTGTCTCAAAAAATAAAGTAAAAGGAGGGCTAGAGCTGTAGCTCAGTGGTAGAGTGCTTGCCTAGTATGCACAAGACTCTGAGTTCAATTTCCAGCACCAGGAATTAAAGGGAGAAGAGGAGCCACTAAACCATAGTTTGACACTTCTATGAAGCAGAATTGGATTACAGGATACCATTACATAATAGCCCTCCTAGCTCCAAGGCAGCAAAGCAATTGGAAAATAGATAGAAGAGCCTGGCAGTACTATACTGGAAATAGAGTTTGGGTGAATGGCCATGACAAACTTGCTGAGACCCCAGAATTACAGAATCACACACACAAAGAGTCTGGTAGAGGAAAAACTAGAAACTGGAGCCAAGCTCCATACCCATTCACACTTCTCTTTCTTTCTTTCTTTCTTTCTTTCTTTCTTTCTTTCTTTCTTTCTTTTGTTTTTTTCGAGACAGGGTTTCTCTGTGTAGCTTTGGAGCCTGTCCTGGACTAGCCCTGTAGACCAGGCTGGCCTCGAACTCACAGAGATCCACCAGCCTCTGCCTCCCGAGTGCTGGGATTACAGGCGTGTGCCACCACCGCCCGGCTCCACACTTCTTTCTAAATTGCTTCCTTATCATACCCACCATTAAAGGATTCTGAAAAGCCCCCTTAAAATGAAATTGTTATAAATTTTAAAAATTTCCAGGCATGATGACTCACCTCTGTAATCTCAGCACTTGGGAAGCAGAGGCAGATAGATCTCTGTGAGTTTAAGGTCAGCCTGGTTTACATGGTAAGTTCCAGACCAACCAGGCAGCATAGAGAGACCCCGTATTAAAAATTAATAAAATGTGCCTGGCAGTGGTGGCTCATGCCTTTAGCTCCAGCACTTGAGAGGCTTTGGCTTCTGTGAAGCTGTGTTGGATGTAAACCACCAACAAAAAGAAAAAATAAACTGGGGTGGTGGTGGCACATGCCTTTAATCCCAGCACTCGGGAGGCAGAGGCAGGCGAATCCCTGTGAGTTCGAGGCCAGCCTGGTCTACAGAAGGAGAGAGTTCCAGGACATCCAGGGATATGCAGATATACAGAGAAACCCTGTCTCGGAAAAAAGAAAGAAAGAAAGAAAGAAAGAAAGAAAGAAAGAAAGAAAGAAAGAAAGAAAGAAAGAAAGAAAGAAATACAGAAAGCAGCGTACCCAGGGAAAGTGCATGTTAAGTGTGCAAAAGGACCAGGAAGATATCTCTGGTCAGTGTACTGACTACTGAATAAGCACGAGGACCTGAGTCCGGATCCCCGGAACTCTTGTAAAAAAAAAATCTGGGCATGGTTGCCCTCGTATGTAATGTAACACACAGCACAGAGCTTTCTGCCCCACTAGTCAAGCCAACTGGCAAATGATGGGTTCGCTGAGAGACTCTGTCTCAAAAGACAAGGTAGAGAGTGATGGAGGAAGATGTCTGATGCGTGCCCATGCTCACATGCACACGTGCGCGCACACATACACTCACACAAAGTGTGAAAAGAGCTGGGCATGGTGATTGATGCACACCTGTAATCCCAGCACGTAGGCGGTGTAGCCAGGAGGATCACAGGTCAGGGTCCTTCTCAGGTTAGATGGAGTTTGAAGTCAGCCTTGCTTGTCTTCATAAGTCTCTGCCACAGAGGGGAAGGAGGAAAGGGATGGAGGAAGAGAGTTTGCGTTTGCATGCAACATGGAATTGGGGTGTAAATTTGGGAATTAAAGACAAGCTATTTGCCAGCACAAACGTCCAGTGGGGCATCTGAAGGTAGTGCGAAAGCTGTTTGTAACACGAACAAATGTCTCTTGTTGGGCTCTGTGTCCCGAGGCACTACGCAACTAGAATGCAGACTCTGCCCAGTGAATTTGAGTGGAGCCACCTATCATTAAGACAGCCAGCAAAACCACCCCTTGGACTTCAGCAAATGGGCTGATCTCTGCCTGCCAAGGGGATGCCGCTTCTGCTGCGCCAAGAGGCAGAGCCAGATGGACCTCTGGCTGTTGTCCTCCATAGAGATACAGGAAGTGATCCCCCGGCCATGGAAACAGGCACCCCAGAAATAAAACACAGCCTCTGTCTGCTAGAACTCAGTTTGCTATCTAGCCTAAAAAAGGTCAGAGTGCCAACATTGGAGGACCTAGAGAGTTGCTTCTGCTTCTTTCTTTCTTTTTCTTTCTTTCTTTCTTTCTTTCTTTCTTCCTTTCTTTCTTTTCCTTCCTTCTTTCTTTCTCTCTCTCTCTTTCTTTCCTTTCTTCCTTCTCTCTCTCTCTCTCTCTCTCTCTCTCTCTCTCTCTCTCTCTCTCTTTTTCTTTCTCTTTTTCTTTCTTTATTTTTTTGAGACAGGGTTTCTCTGTGTAGCCCTGGCTGTCCTGGATCTCACTCTGTAGACCAGGCTGGCCTGGAACTCAGAGACCTGCCTGCCTCTGCCTCCTGAGCACTGGCATTAAAGGCGTGCGCCACCATGCTGGGTGCTTCTGCTCCTTCTTGCCGCTCATTACCCTGCTGTCTGCAAAGCTTAGTCCACTGTCCACTTAGTCCTGAGGCTGCTGCCAAGGCCACAAACAGAGAGCAGCTAATACCTCGCCTCAGGCCAAAGTACCAAGCATGACTGGCAAAAGAGCACACATGTTCACCTCTCTAAAAGTGCACCTGTTTTATCCGTGCTTTCTCATTCCAGTTTGGGGAAGGTGCTGGACCTCAGCTCCCAGAATCTGGGAGGTGTAGGCAGGAAGAACGGAAGTTCAAGGTCACCCACAGCAGGATAGCAAATTGATGGTTAGCCTAGGCTACATGAGATCCCATCTCAAATCCTCTGTCAAGAAAAGGAGAGTCATCGAATGGAGAGTATGTAAGTCAGGGCCACCTCCGCAGAGAATAAGCTGGCTTGACTGGGTGACTAGGGAGGGGTGGAGCAGAGTTTTCAGGCAGAAGATAATTGACAAGATTAAGTGACTCTAGTGATTTCCCCATCACAGCCATCGTGTGTGCATGGTAATGGATCATTCACTGGCATTTGTGTTCCAGACACTGTGCAAGAAGTATTTTACAAACATCGTTTCTTTTAATATATGTAGCAACTCTGTTAGGTAGTTGGCATCATCCCCAGTCTGTAGATGAGCAAACTGAGGCAGTAAGAGGTTAAGTAAGGAATTCCCCATGCCACACTATCCACAATATCCAGGTTAAAAGCTGGGCCACTGAGTCTCCCGGTCCACACGGTTCCGTTGCCCCGACACTCTACTTGCCCTTCACAGGGTGGTTTGATAGAGAGGTACAGCCAGGTTGCTCTGTTGGCTGGCTCCTCTCTAGAACTTAGTTTTCTTATCCAAACTTGAGAGCAGTAACTGTGTCTGCTTCCCATGATGTCTTAAGAAATAATGCAGATCTATACAGTACTCGAGAGTGTCTGGCATCCAGTAAGGAGTCTGCCGATAGTCATCAGCCCTTAATACTTTCCGATGAAGGGAAACCAGTATCTCTTCTCCTTCTGTGGATGGCTTCTTGGCTGGACTTAGACCAGGTAGGTCAAGCTACAGATGCTTCTAGAAAGGCCATTATCCTCCCCCTCCCCCAAGGCTCTGTCATCTTCTGGTTTAAGCTTCCCCAAGCTTGGACAGGGAAGCAACAATAAACGCGTGTGCTTTTGCAGAGGTGGAGATCTGTGCCCCTTTGCCAGCTGTATTTGATGCTTTGGCCTAAGGCTGGGTAACAGCTGCTTCTTATTCACAGCTTGGGCAGCACCCTCAGGACCGAGTAAACCCAGTCTTTCTTTAGAGAGGAGGGTAGGCTAGTGAGTAGCAGGCAGGAACAGGAGGTCTCATCTGAGGTCTCCATTTTCTCTGGACAGTCACCGGAACCCCCAGAGGCTTTGTGCAGTAAGGAGGTTCGATCTAGGTGTTCAGGCCCTAGTACTGCCGTTAACTTGTGGGTCCATTCTGGAACGTTCTCTCGACCCAGGTTGTTGGGTGGACAGCATTAAGGCTGAAGGCAGGAAATGCAAGGCCCTTTCCCTTCTCTCTCTCTCTCTCTCTCTCTCTCTCTCTCTCTCTCTCTCTCTCT
>CABHPP010137299.1:0-12478 GCA_902168425.1 Peromyscus attwateri
GTCATGCATGACAGATGATAGAATCTCAACCAACTCTGTCGCTTGCTTCAGAGATAAAATAATTTTGCAAAAGGAAATAATTTTGTATTTCATTTAAAGATTCCCTTACTTAAGCCTGTTTTCTAAGAATAAATATTGCTCTTTGACAACTTCATACGTGTATATAATGCATTTGATTACTTTCCCCACACACTCTTATGTTGCTCTTGTCCTGCCCAGCCTCCTTTCTTCCCTCCAAATCCCTTTTCCAGATTCATATTGTTCTGTATTCCACTGAGTTTAACCCAGACCATCTGTGTGACCAGGGCTTTGGAATGCTCCACAACAGCCTGGTGGGCTCCACCAGGACAAACACGGCTGGACACTATGCCTCCCCATCTCCCAGATAATATTACTTGCAAATACATCAACAGTAAATGGTAGGGCCCCAGGAGTCCCTTCCCTGTCCTCAGGTGACTATTTTGGGAGTCCAACTTGTGTGACCTTTTCTAATAAGTGGGTACACCCACTGTGAGCTCATGCCAACCATGTTTGTGTTTGTGCTTAAAAGATGGAATTTCAAAACTCCTCTCCCATCTTCCAACTCCTACATTCTTTTAGCCCTCTCTCCTGTAGTATTATTTGAGCCTTAAGATGGTGGTAATAAATGTTTTGTTTGGGCTAAGCCCTCAGCTTTCATTTAGTCTCAGCGACTTGTGCAGCCATGGGTCTCTGAATTCCCCTTTGTGCTCCACAAGGAGAGGTATCTCTGATTAAAGCTGAGAGTAATCTTTGTGAGTATAAGCGCAGATATTTAGAAGACAGTACGATGCTCTGTGTCAGTAGTAAGTGTCTCCCCAGGTGCTAAGACCTCCTCAGACAGGATTTCTGGCCAGTTAACTCTCAGCCTTAATCTGATGTTATTTTCTACCTCACTATATAATTTTTTTTTAATTAAAAGATGTTTGACGAAAACCATGCTCTCTTCCCTCATCCCTTGTCTTTATGTCTCTGTTTAATGAGACTTGGTAATAATTAAGCTTCAGCCAGATGGAAGGATAGATATCTGCAGGCAGAAGTGCCCACAGATGCCACATAAAGTCCATCTGGCCAGGGAAGCAGGGTGCTTAGCTATTCTGTAGGTAAAACATACTTTGCCATGGATACAAAAAGAAATCTTCTGAAATGTGCTTAGGGTTACTAAATTAAAATGCCTTGACTCCTCATTTTCCCCACCCATTTTCCTCTACTCCATGTTTAGTACATATTTAGGTCACTTGAGAATGACAGCCAGGTATACCCACAGCCTACATGCTGCTGGCCAGAGTGAGGAAGTGGGTCTCTCCCTCCTCAACTTAGTTTTGAGTTTTTACATTCAGAGGAGGAGGAATTCAAGCTGGGAAGAATCCAAGGATACAGGACCCTTAAAGCAGTCCAGATTTGTGTTGTGTCTAGATACACCCTCTGTCAAAAGGAGATAGGCTCATTTGGACCCAGAGAACATCTTAGAACCTACCCATCCTCCGATGGATTCCCTAAGAGATGGCCACTTGATGTATTCCAGAGAATGCAGAGGTCTGTTCTCTGAATGCTTACCATGTTCCAGGACCATTCAATCTTTCCCATCTCATCTTGGTCACTTTCCTACATGCATGACTTTGAATAATTCACCTTACCTCTCTACTGTAACACAAATCTTAAAGGGTCTTATTAATAAAAACAAACCCAGGAGCCAGGTATTGTGGTAAATTCTAAAAGATCAGAGAAACAGAACCAGCCACAGCTGCCTCACCTCGCCAGTTCCTCAGCTGATCCTGTTTCCTCAGACTAGAAGCCTTGCTGTCCTCATCCAGAATGAATCTCAGCTGAACTGCTGCTCAAAAGCCTGAAAGCTTAACCAGCTCTAGTTCCTGGTCCTCACACCTTTTATACCTTTCTGTTTTCTGCCATCACTTCCTGGGATTAAAGGTGTGTGTCACCATGCCTGACTGTTTCCAGTGTGGCTTTGAACTCACAGAGATCCGGATGGATCTCTGCCTCCAGAAGGCTAGGATTAAAGGTGTGTGTGCCACCATTTTCTGGCCTCTATGTCTGTCTAGTGGCTGTTCTGTTCTCTGACCCCAGATAAACTTATTAGGGTGCACAATATATTGGGGAATACAGTATCACCACACTCTGCCTTCTAGTTCTCTCATCTAAGGGGTGAAAACCAGATGGTAAATAACCAATAATTATTCCCACATCCTTATCTATGACATACTGCATGTCTTCTGATGACAGTGACCTTCTCAAGGGGATTCTTACCTTGACGGCCCCTGAAGCCAGCACCCCTGGTGGACAGGTGCAGTGCAACCTCTGATGTCCTGGGCTATTTAGTCTGTGCTTTGGTTTACTGGGCCACATCCGTGGCATTGGCTCTAGAGACAGATCATGCCCTCAGGACTGCCATCCTGAGCACACAGCGATATGATGGGCTGCACTGATCTTGTACATTTTATGTAATCATGCTGAAATTTAATGAAACATTTCTTGGTAGTCTATAAATAGTCTATCATATTCATTATTTTTATCCTCCTACTACGGCAACCAAGGTTTTGCTTGGAGTTAAAACCAGTATACCTGAGCGGTATTAATTATAGTACTCTGAGTAGTGATGAAAAGCGGCACTGCTAACGTTACTAGTTAATTACATACAAATGGTGCTTCCTGGCAGCTTTTTACAGCTAAAATTGGGACTAAGTCGGGCTGCAGAGCAGTAAAATTTTCGGAGCTGCTGTATCCACCAGGAACCAACAAGGCAAATGGTTCACACAGAGTCTGGAAGAAGACAGATGGCCACTGCAGCTCCCTGACATGTCCCTTTCCTTCAGAGGGTGTCGTGACCTCATCTGTATCGGGATATCTAGAAGAAGGTCTGCCCATCCATCCCTCTGGCTCTGAGGTTTTAATCTACTGTAGCAATAGGAGTCCCACAGCTAGTTAGGTGTGGATTCTGTACGAATCTCAGAAGGAAATGGTGATGTTTTGTCAGGGACGAAGGAGCAATCCAAGTTGACTCTTTGATTTAATGGAAGGTAATCTGACCTTTGAACACTGAGGTATTCAGATGACTAACCTAAGAAGTACGTACAGCTGAAGTCACTGGTGAAATGAATGAATACTCAGAGGTTTGGGATGTGCTGCACAAGCTCATTCAAGCAACTTGAGTGTGAGTTCCTGTCCTCTTTCTGAAGGGTCCTGGCTGAATGGCAAGTGCATTTTTCATTAAATGTTCATGGGAAAAGCTCCCTGAGTGTTCTACCAACTGCCAATGAAGCCGGTGTCCTATCTTCCCCCATCACAGGTAGTGGTGTTACCTCTTAAAGAAAATCGGTTTGATGAGCGTTACAGCATCACTGAGATATCCCACCCTTCTGTGGTTTGCATATCTATAGCTTACAATTCACATGTGTTGGGGAAAGTTAATTGCTCAAGTCTTATGTTAATGCAGGGAGGGTTATGAGTGTGCAGGCCTCATAAAGGATTTGAGTCTTTTGTAGATTCGTGGATTAGTTAGTCGTTTTGGGATCAACTGCATTATGAACACTGACTGCGTCAGCCAAGTGCCTCTGACTCAATGTGTGATGGTGTCCTAGGCCTTGGAGCAAGAACTTCCTCATCAGATGCTCTGCATACACACAACCCATGCTCTTGGAATTTCTAGTATTAGAACACTAAGGCACTGACTGCTTTTTTAAACTAATAGGTCATAAGCATTCTGTTACAGCAACCGGAAATATAATGATTGTCTCCCAGTCCCAGTGATTAAACAAATGCTTAGCATTTAACTATACCCACAGAGGAGTGTGAATTTGGAGCACAATACTCTAACCCCACATAGCTATCTGCATTTTCCTATTTTCTGTTGATAATCTAGGAACAACAAAACATTGATTTTCATTTAAAAATGACTGAGAAAATAAGAGAAAGGGGCATAGAAAATACAGAAACAGTCACAGAGAATCAAATAAAATAAAAGCAATCAAAATAAAAACGCTACCAAATGCATGCTTGAGATCCCCACGAAGATCAGAGGTTATAAACAGGGCAGAAAGCTAGTTTGAAAAGATCCTTGTCAGAAGTTTTCAGAAATGAATGAAATGCACCAAGTGCTCCATCCAGGTGTCTCTCCAAAAGCAAACAATGGAAGCCAAGGCTTGAAATGTATCGCTGATTACTTCAGGAAAAATACAGAGAGATCGCATGTAATAATAATCGCAAGAGAAAGTGCAAAGCTAACACCCAGGCAAGTCAAAGTGCAGGAAACAAAGGACAGGTAGAGTTTACTGAGCAGCCAATGGGAATGGGAAGGGTCCTCCCAGGAGGGACTGCTGTTGTATTTTCAGAAACGAGACAAAACAAATGTACATTCAGACAAGAAAAGTGAAGAGAAATAATTACACACAAATGTCCTGTGAAATAAATCCCCAGGCAGGGCTTCAGAGGGAGAACACTCGCCAAGGAGAGGCAACCTGGAGCACAGAAGGAACTCAGGGAGAAGAGGATGAGTTATGAGTCATACAGCTGAGTGTTGGGTTCTGTCCAACAACGGTGAGTACTTGTGGGATTGAAGGTATCTGGAGAGTCAAATGCAGAGCAACACCACCAACTGTGGGCAGGGTGGAAGGAGCGCTGATTGATTTCCATTGATTATCAGACAAGCAGCGAAGGAGTCCTTTGTGTTAAATCGCAGCACCAAGCAGGCATATTCAGGTCTTTGGGTTACTAACGAAACTTTTCGTTTAGGTACGAAAAGACGGAGAAAAATGCGAAATGTATTATCTCTAGGAGGAGGGAGATGCAGAAGAGAAATGAGTTAGCTACTGCCTACCATCAGTTAATCTCTGGCTTCAGCATTACACAGCCAAGGACATCACACAGTGAGACAGAGAAACTTGCCTATCACAGCTAGATTTAATAACAAAGTTGATCCTTGTATGACTCACTGATCCTCTAATCTACAAATAGCTTAAGTCCTTAAAGAGGATTGCACACACAATATTTTCTTTCCCAGACCTTGTACTACTGCTGTTACACGTTGTACTTGTATGTGACAAAGACCACCAAACACTGCATTTACTTTCACTTTAAATCATCAGTAATATTTTTTTTTTTTTTTGGTTTTTCGAGACAGGGTTTCTCTGTGTAGCTTTGCGCCTTTCCTGGAGCTCACTTGGTAGCCCAGGCTGGCCTCGAACTCACAGAGATCCGCCTGGCTCTGCCTCCCGAGTGCTGGGATTAAAGGCGTGCGCCACCAACGCCCGGCCATATTTTTAAATACTCTATTAATTCTTTGAGAATTTCATGCACTGTATTTTGATTATGTTCATTCAAAACACTCACCTTAACTCCTCACAGATTCATTCCAAGAATTAGTAATTTTTTTCTTTATTTGTTGTTTTTGTTTGTTTGGATTTTTGTTTGGTTTTTTTGTTTTGGCTTTTTTGTTTTGTTTTGACAATGTAGCTAATAAGGAAAAGGAAGCCTCCATTTCCCCACATAACTACTGTTCTGCTGCTCTTCATGCCCTGGTGGAGTCTCAGGCTTCCCTCTGGAATCTGTTTTGCTTCACTTCAATGACACCCTTCATGTGTGCTATGCGTTTGCTGGTGATGAATTCTGTCAGTTCTTGCAGCCTGAAAACATCTTCCTGGTTTTCTTCCATTTAAATGCACTTTTAGGATGTGAAGAATTCCAAGTTGGTGATTTTTCCTTTAGTACTTCAAATTGTTTCTGTTTGAAAAGATTTAATTTATACCTCTCTGTCTCTTTCTCCTCCTCCCCCTGTCCTTCCCTCCTGCCTCCCCCCCTCCCCGTGTGTGTGTGTGTGTGTGTGTGTGTGTGTGTGTGTGTGTGTGTGTGTCTATGTGTTTGTGTGTTTCTGAGTGCATGTGCCCTTGGAGTCCAGGAAAGGGTGGCAGATCCCCTGGAGCTGGAGTTCTAACTTAACAAGGGTGCTGGGAAACAAAGCCAGGTCCTCCTCCAGAACAAGTGTCCTTAACCACTCATGCTTCTCTTCAGCCTCCCAGAAGTCTTCTTCCTGTCCTTCAGGTCACCTTGTTTCTGGTAGAGAGGCTGTTACCATCCTTCTCTTCGTGTTATTCAATGTAATGCTTCTTTTGGCTATAGCTTAGATTTTTATCAGGGTTTTAAAACAATTGACATGATATTTCTTGTGATTATTTTCTGCTTCTTGTCCTTGATAACTATAGGTCTCATCAAAAAAATACTTGCCCTTCAGTTACTTAAATAATAATTCTTCTGTCACTTTTATTCTCTGTGGCTGTCCTCTCTGGGGATTCTAGTTAGATGCATTTTTCCTGTTTAATGTTGACAGAGCACTGCTTTCTTTCTAGATCTCCCTTTTCTCTTTGGGTTTTGGTTTTATAATGCTCTGTTTTTATATTCTCTATGTTCTTCTGCAGTGTTTAATCTTTTATTAAAGCTAGGTATTGCATTTCAAGGCCATACAGTGCAATTTTTAAAGGCAGGAACCATAGACTTGATAATCAGTCAGTTTCCTTTTGATTTACAGAGCCCTGAGCATCCAGTGACTCACCTGCAGAAGCAAGGCACTTCCAGGTTATGAAGTCTCACTCACCTGCTCTTTACACCTTCCACATCTCTGTTTAACTTGTCAATCAGTTCTTCAGATTCTCGAGCAAGTGGAATCCAGCCATTTTCAACTGCACCCAATGCTACTGACTCTGTTCTTCGCGTCCCTTTTGTTGGGTGTTTTTTTTTTTTTTTTTTTTTGTCTTTGCCATTGGTTGTGTCTTCTTCTCTGCAGATGCCCAAGCTCTCTGAGTATCTCTTCTTCCATGGATTCTAAGACTTAAGAACTGGACTCACCTTGAGTATTGGTTCACTTTGTGTTGCTGTGACAAAACTCTCTCACCGAAAGCAACTTGGGGAGGAGGGGGTTTGTTTGGCTTTCACTTGTAGGAAATGCCAGGGCAGGAACTTGAGACAGGAACTGAAGCAGAGATGGCAGAGAAACCCTGCTTACTGGATGGCTTACCATGGCTCAGCTTAAGTTTTAGTGTAACCCAGGACCACCTGCCCAGAGATAGCAGTGTCCACAGTGGACCAGGCCCTCCAACATCAGTCATTAATCAAGAAAATGTCTCATAGACATTCCCAAGGGCCAAGCTGGTGGAGGAACTTCTCAAATTAGGTTCTCTCTTCCCGGAGTGACTCCAGTGTGTACAAAGTTGACTACAACTGACCAGAACACTGTGATTTCTGTGCTTTGTCTTTTCTCCCTAACTCAGGCCACCTAAGCACAGCCTGCCCTCTGGTGCAGCCCAGGGGCTGGCTCCCGTCCACGATCAGGACTCGCCTTGTCTGTTTGCAGTCTGTCAGCAGCCTCTGTCCTTTGCGTCCGATGTCCAATGTTTTGAAAACTATTGTTTAATGAATTTTGTCAGCTTTAAAAATGTCTCAGGCTGAAGTGAGAGAACAGTTTCTGTTAGTAGCTGTCAACTGCGAGGAGAAATAAATAATGTGGAAAAAAATTAAAATCCCAGGCAGTGTTTGTAATGCTCCTGCCTAGGTTTTGGAACTGGCTTCATTCTCATCAAATATTTAATAGTAAAATCAATTTGCACAAAAAAAGAACCGATTCAGATGAAGAACGCAGGCAAAACTTGTAAGTGGTCCTTTGAGGCAGTTAAAATTCAAATGGCCAAAGGGCATAGAAAAAATGTTCCACCTCAATCACGGCTAAGTAGATATTCAAGAAATTCCTTTTGCTCCGCCTCAGACAGACACATATTTAGAGCATGGTAGTGCCATACATACATGTGCTACACATGAGCTACACAAGCATGCTGAGCTTGAGAGGAAAGAGGCAGCCACACATGTAGGGCAGGGTGACCTACAGAGGCATGTGCATTGTTTAAAGTTTTAGAACGTACTTTCTCATCCAATTATTCCCAGCAGGCTTTTTTTCCTGATGAAAACGCCAAGATTACAGGGAAGATGTATGCTGCACATTAAAGTTTTATCTGTCAAAATCAACACTGAATAGAGCTCCATATTAAAAGCGGCCTATTGCATACAAAGCAGTCACACATATAACAGATGCTATGCTGCTGCTGCAAACAAGGATATCTGCATATGTTTCAAACACAGAAACACTGTGTATATAGTAACTGATAAAAGACCAGCATCCAGACAAGGTTATGATATGATATCATATATAAGTAGTGATGAGTGTGTGTGTGGATAGGTTTGAGTACATATCAGAGTATGTTTCTATGTGCACATGTCTGTTTGTGAAGATAGAAGATGTGAGTACTTATCTATCAGTATCTATCATCTATCTATCTATCTGATATTATATGTGATTGTATTTATATATAAATATATATATGAATGTATATGTGTCTCAATATATAGTGTGAGTATATATATATACATATATATATATATATATATATAGAGAGAGAGAGAGAGAGAGAGTGTGTGTGTGTGTATGTGTGTGTGTGTGTGTGTGGTGTGTGTCTATGTGTGTGACTGTGCGGTAATGTAATATTGATTGCCTGTAATTTCAGTGTGTGAGAATGCATGAGTGGCAGACATGTATGTATTTTGGGTGCCTATGTGTCTGAGTGTGCATCTGATTTATTTTATTTGTGCATCACCTGTATTTTCTACAATGTTTTCATGATAAGCATCTATTAATTTCTTCTAATCAGAAACAACCATAAAGTTTTTTCCTGAGAGAAAATATGATATTCACAAACCCCTAAGCACTCTTAGAGATTTCTACTCCATAATTTAATAGGAATATAACCTTGGAGAGAGACGGAACAGTCTTGAGACCTAATTATACGAACAGGCTGTCAAGTTGAGAGTTAGAAATGGAAAGTATAAACAAAGCCAAGGAAGACACTTGGGCTGAAAATAAAAATTCAGGAAAGAACCATAGTTCCTGACCTCATAGGCAATGGGCAAGCCATGACTCCCACCCACCCCATCAATCTGAAGGCACCCAGGAAGGGTACATGCTTTCTAAACCACAAAGACACAACTCAAAACCTTTACTCACAAGAGTGGAGCATCTCAGGGCACATAGCCTCATCTGTCTGGGTGTCAGTGAGGCATGAAAGAGACAGTGTACATTGCACATTCACTGTAGTGCTCAACCTTGAGAAGGTACTCAGTAATTAGATATTATCATGATTAGGTGCCATAAGACATGAATAAATGACCAAACTAGCTGGCTTCTTATGCCAAGGGTTTTGTATGTTTCTAAAGGCAGGAGTGAGCTGACTTATAACTTCAGTAAGGCCATATGCAGTTGTAAACAGTGCTTGGTGTTTATACACCTGCTCAGTTCCTGATCTTCCAAAGGTGACAGAGCTGGTGACTTCCTGAGCAGAAGAAAGACTCTGGATATGTGACTTCCTTCTTGGCATCCATTTCCTAGGTAGAACTGGAGTTCTGAGAGCTTCCTGTGAGATGAGGGTGCCTTAATTCCCACCGTGCCTTCCTATATTCCTGCCCCTTGTAGTCACACTTTTAGGCTTTGAGGCAATTTCTTTAGTCATTTTTACTTCTTCAACTTACACACTTCTGGATACTCTAAAGACACAGAATATTCTTTATCCACTGAGAACTCCAGAGTATCTATATGATAGAGGTTTTTCTTAGTGTGGGGAGAGCAGGACAGGGGATCCAGACTCTTTGGGGACATGAGAGTTTTCTCCTAGATTTCTTGCTTATCCAGACTCCCTGTGAACAACAGACTGTGAGAAGAAAGTCCTTTTTGGACCATTGTCACTGTCCCTAATAGTCCGGTGCCCATGGTAAGTTCACTCCCTCATAGGGAAGAGTGAGCTAGGCCACCGATTCTCTGAACATAAAACTTTGAAGATGGTGTTGTTTGGTGCTTTTTTGGTACTGTTTTTTTTTCCTGGCAGAACTCACTTGGTCTTTTTCAAGTGCCACTTCACTGAGGTAGATTATGACGGGCTGAGCGGTCTCCTGAGTTCCAGGATGTTTATTCAGTGGCTCATCTCTCAGGGCTATAACTGCACAGGCTGAGCATGAATAGATGACCATGAATAGTTGGCAGACATGTTTATCATGATCCTGAGCCAATGAGGAAACAGTTATGGCATACGTAGTAGAATGTTGATCCTGCCGGTGTCTCCATGAGGAGTACATATGAGGGAAAAATACTAACATCACATGGTTCAAAATGTGAGGCAGAAGGCCAGACATTATCATTCTTTGTACCTCAAGGTGACATTGTTTCCTGAGAGTTCAGACAGGAACAGGATCTAGGGACTCTCCCATTTGTGCATGTACACAGTACTGTGATTCCATAGTGGCATGCAGAGCTGTGCCCCAACTGCTGCTACCTGGATGAGAATATTTTAGAGTCAAGTCATAGCCTTTCCTTTCCCAATCAGGAGGCAAGAAAGAAGCAGGCCAAATCATGATCTCAGTCATTCAGAGATAGATCTCATGAATGTACCATATCCACACAGAGTGGGAGATTGGAGTAGAAGTTGTCAATGAGTAGCCACCAAAGATAGTCCAACATTTGCTTACTGTCAGTACTGCTCTGGGAATCAAGATGAAAGTGTTGACTCCTCTTGACAGGTCCTTTTAATTACTGGGTATCTGCTAGAGAAGTTGTTTTCTCTTTAGTTTATCCTTGGGGGGCAATAAATATAAGATTGTGTTAATGCCATTCCTGGAAGAGGAAATCATTTTTAAAAAGCAGAAACTAAATGACTTCCTAGAAAGGTGATGGAATTATATCTTTTCTGTGTTATAACTTACTTCTCTGTAAGTAGGCAATGTGATTATGACTAGGTCACTGTGAACTCATTTCCAGTGAGAAGCAAAGGAAGCTGCAGAGATGATGAGGTGAAAGTTCACTAACTCTACAGGACATTGATCAGTCAGATTCTTAAACACAAGCCATTTCTTTTCACAGGTTCTTAGATTACAGACTAACAAGGGTATTTGACCCGGAAGCACTTGGTCAAGAACTTTGAATCTAAAGATACTCTTCACCATAGGAAGCAAAGATACTATATAAAGATGGTTGGGAAGGAAAGAGGTGGAGCCATCAGGAGTAAAGAGAGTTCCATTTTGTGTTCTATAGATAGTGTTGTGAACAATGTCACTTCCAAGGTTGACAGCTAGACAAAGGACACCTTTGCATGTGACTTTTGTGCTGACCCAATTCAGGTTGTGCACAGGACAATGCCAGACAGGTGTTAAGAAGATGTACAAAGAATTCTGGTGTTAACACTTCCTGTACAAGCAGGGAATGCAAACTCTTGTAAATTGAAGAGTCAGGGTGGTCATGGCAAAGCTGATGACATCACAGTAGCTGGGAACATCTGGAGCAGAGCTTTCTGGCGAGGGCGTGACTCACAAAGACACCATAGCTGCCTTGGCTGCACAGCTTTAAGCTTCAGTCTTCTGGCATTAAGTTCCTCTCTAGGGAAGACTCTGGGAAATGGGTTACTTTGACTGGTGGAATTTCCCTATAGAATGCACAAGTTGTCCTGAGTAAGGACAACTACCTATAAATGTATTTATCTGTAATCCCAGGGAAAGGACAGTTTTCCATGTGCAACCAAGTAGCTGATACATTGATTACTTAATTTTACACTTTCACCTAGTATGCTGTCTAACCCTAATAAAGCAGACTTGCAAATTCCAGAACCCAAAGCCTGTAAGGACAAGTAACAGTTACACCATTGTTGTGCTAACATAAGGAAGATGGAGCAATCTTTTCCCAGTCTTCACATGCTTTCTCCTTCCTTAGGATGAAAAGCCACCATGACTTATCCAAACAGGTGATGGAGCAAGTGTCCCAGACTTCAGATGCACCCCTCCCTGCTCCATGTCTAGCATTTCATGAGAAAGTGTGCTCACCATCCCTTGTACTGCACTGGTCAAGTTTCTCCAGAGCTGAGGAACAGAACGCTGGCACATGTTATGAAGAGCTGGCACATGTGCTTGTGAAGACTGGTGAGATCAAAATCAACAGAGCTCATGTGTGAGGGCGCCTTAGGCTGCTGTGCAGCAGTAGCTTCCCTGGGGGAAGTGAGGTCATCCTGTCTGTCCTTGACGAGATGAGGCCTAACATATTGTGGGAAGAAATCTTTACTCTGCCTAATAATTATAAGTATAAATCTCTTCCCCATTCACTTTTACATCAGCAACCAAAATAATATCTGGGCACCATGACGAGCCACACCAGCACATCAAGATAGCCCTGTGGACCTTTCTCACTGTGACAGCTTTATTCATTCTTGTCCTTACTTCCCTTATGACAGAAGCACTCACATCTGTATGGCTCCCACAGCTGCTCAGCTCACTCAGAGTCTTCATCCTCAGACACGGAACCTGACTTACTGTGCTGCCCTAGAGTCTGCATCATCCTTTTTATAGTTTGTCCACATTTTCTAGAGACTCCATAAAC